>JAAEAF010001245.1:0-65443 GCA_011037195.1 Triatoma infestans | reverse complement strand
ATGTGTGTATATTTTAAACAAAGTAGGTTTTTGTTTTGGTTTGTTCTAATGATTACTATTTTTATTTAGTTTCCTTGTTTATCCTGGCGTTTTCATTGTTAAAGCTATTACTAACTAATGTATTGTCACTTTTGTTTTGATGTGTATCTACTATCTCTATTTAAGCTTGTCAATGATCAAATTTAATTTCTTTACAAAAGTAATTAATGAAAATATTATATGGTTATATTAATACTAATGCCATGATTTATTAATAATGATACCATTATTTTAAAGTTTCAATGTTACCTTCTGTTTTCATCATCAAATTCGAATTATATTGTTATATTATATAATAATGCGACATAAATTTAGTGAAATAGTGAAATCTAAATTCATGTAGTAAGGATAGCTGCTACTGCATTATTCTTGGAGTTTTACAAATAAACGTGCTTGAACAGGGATATTACTCAGGGGAAATATGTACCACGCAATTAAAACACTACTTATATTAGTGTAAATGTATGCAATTGAATAGCTATCAATGTAGCAAATTTTCAATTAATGCAATAAAGCATATTCAATATTGCTCAATATATATATATAAATGTAAATTTTAAAAAATCAACTTTTCCTGTTACTTACTCTAACTTAATTATTGCATGAACTTATTTCATAAGTAGAACAAAGTTTAATAAATCTACACAATTGCCTAATTACGTAAACGTTGAGTGGTTGAAATGGAATTATTTTCCAAGGATTTATAAGGTTTTGATAATAATCTGTGCAAAATGTGTGTCTAGTGCTTCGTTTTTATTGACAATTCGGCAGTTGTTCTGCAAAATTGATAAGTAATTAAATGCAATGGTTGTGTTCATGTACATATCAATGACACATCCATTTTGTGTTTTCAAATATTTTTTTTCAACCGCTGCTAGTGGTTCTGTTTAAAACATTTCTTTCGGTCTAGTTATCATCTAAGGGGATTTGATGGAGCGATGGTGGTCATATTTTCTTTTCAAGTTCTTTTTCAATTTATTATATATAATTGTTTCTTCATAATAAATAGACTATATATGTTACTAATATTTTGAGTTTGAAGAAAATCGGTTCATCGGAAATACATTTATACTGAACAGTTTTCTCCATAAAAACGAATGTCATTAAAATTTTATACTAAACGTGAATATCGGGATGTATAATTTCGTTTGAATCGTTGTTCCGAGAAATTCATTGAAATTAGAATATATAGTTGGGTCCGTAATGCTGCATATAAACATAATGCAAATTTAGAGTTGATAAAAAACTGGTTCATTTGTGGTCCTACTTCTACTTTTCATCAATATCAAAAGAGCTTCTTATGAAACATGGCTTCTGTCTGGTTTTCTCATTTTAAATGACAGATCTTATGCAAAGGCTTGTGTATGAGACTGTGAAGCTTGTACAATGTGTTTAATAGTTGGTGGCCCTGAAAAGAGCCGTTGACAATTTTTTTTTAACAACCTGCTTTGGAACTTAATTCTTTTTGGGCGCAGCCTTTGTTGTTGCTGCTGGCTTCTTCGGCTTAGCCGCTTTTTTGGTTTAGGAGCCTCGGTTGTCTTTGCCTTGGGAGGAGCAAGCATCTTTCTTCTTCACTAGAGATGCTTTATCTCAGCAGTCGGCTTTTTGTTTTTAACACTTCCTTCCGACCCTCCGAGTCTGTAAGACTGCGCTCTATTGCCAAGCCCATAAGCGATGGGCCGGACCATAACGTAGACATGGCCTCAATATGCCTTTTGTGAACAACTAATAACATGGGGCGAGTGTTCATTTCACAAAATTTTTAATTTTTTTAACATTATTTATAAAAAGTTAAGAACTTTTCAAATGCATAGACGTTTTACCCATAATTCCAACTTTATTAACTATATGTTTATTACGGAAAATAAGAATAAGGTATTACATAATTCGATGTTAAAATGACGAATGGGCTGAACTTAAGGGGCACACTGAGTTATTATTTATTAATAACTTCTTAAAATTCCAGAAATATTATTATCTATTTTATTTATGTTATTCTCAATAAACTCTAATACCGAAAGCACTAAAAATTTTCTACTTATGTACTGTTTTACAATATAAAATTTACACTCAAAGTTGGCAAGAATATCACTTTGGATTTGTTTGTGAGCATTCTTGCGAAAATGTACCTCCATACATTTTCCACATTGCAGGAGGTATTTGAGAAATGAAAAAATACTCTTAATATTTAAATATTAATTCATTTTTAACCATTTTGTTGTCATAATATTTTATGAAAAGGTTTGTATGTTTCTTTAATGCAACTCATCAGTACCCTAGTAATTGCGATTATGTACCGTTTGCATTTACTTGGCAATATAGAGCATTTTTTTTTCTTAACTATTCCAAAAATTCTTTAATACGAGGAGAACATGTGTTGATTATTATAAGATATTCTTTATAAGCTTTGTGTTTGCTAAAATTTTGATTCATTTAATATTTCAAATCCTACTAGAAGTTATTTCCACATTAACCTGTCAGTTAAAAAGAATTTTCAAAAGTTATGCGATAAAGTTGGACTGGCCACTTTTTTTTCTTAATATCTTTGTCAATTTTATGGCACGAACAATGAAATTTAGTGAATCACTGGCACAAACGCGGCTCTAACGATTGGCAAAGAGAAAAGTTTACAAAGTGAATAAAAATTTTGTGGCCAGTCTAACTTGACGCCTCAATAACTTTGTCAATTTTGCAGCACAAACGCTGAAATCGGGTTGGTTGCTGGCACAAATGAATCACTTAAGATTAGCAAAGAAAAAAGTTCGAAAATTTGAATAGAAATCAGTGGCCAGTAAATTTTAGATGGTGGCCATGAAAAGGGCCATTGGTGGTTAGTGGAGCGGGGCACTTTCAAATATTACCCGCAGGCATGGCCTTTGGTTTTCATGTACGACGAACAATTTTTCGTCAATATCTTTGACAATTTTACGGCACAAACGTTGAAATTTGGTGAATCGCCGGCACAAACGCAGCACTAACGATTGGCAAAGAGAAAAGTTTAAAAAAGTGAATAGAAATTGGTGGCCAGTCTAACTTGACGCCTCAATAACTTTGTCAATTTTGCAGCACAAACGCTGAAATTTGGTGGGTCGCTGGCACAAATGAAACACTTAAGAATAGCGAAGAAAAAATTCCAGAATTTTGATTAGAAATCGAGGGCCAGTACATTTTAGTTGCTGGCCCTGATAAGGGCCGTTGGCGGTCAGTGGAGCACGCGCACATTCAAATGTTACTCGCAGCCATGGCCTTTGGTTTTCAAGTACGACGAACAGTTTTTCGTCAATATCTTTGTCAATTTTACGGCACAAACGTTGAAATTTGGTGAATCGCCGGCACAAACGCAGCACTAACGATTGGCAAAGAGAAAAGTTTAAAAAAGTGAATAGAAATTTTGTGGCCAGTCTAACTTGACGCCTCAATAACTTTGTCAATTTTGCAGCACAAACGCTGAAATTTGGTGGATCGCTGGCACAAATGAATCACTTAAGAATAGCGAAGAAAAAATTCCAGAATTTTGATTAGAAATCGAGGGCCAGTACATTTTAGTTGCTGGCCCTGATAAGGGCCGTTGGCGGTCAGTGGAGCACGCGCACATTCAAATGTTACTCGCAGCCATGGCCTTTGGTTTTCAAGTACGACGAACAGTTTTTCGTCAATATCTTTGTCAATTTTACGGCACAAACGATGAAATTTGGTGAATCGCCGGCACAAACGCAGCACTAACGATTGGCAAAGAGAAAAGTTTAAAAAAGTGAATTTAAATTGGTGGCCAGTCTAACTTGACGCCTCAATAACTTTGTCAATTTTGCAGCACAAACGCTGAAATTTGGTGGGTCGCTGGCACAAATGAACACTTAAGAATAGCGAAGAAAAAATTCCAGAATTTTGATTAGAAATCGAGGGCCAGTACATTTTAGTTGCTGGCCCTGATAAGGGCCGTTGGCGGTCAGTGGAGCACGCGCACATTCAAATGTTACTCGCAGCCATGGCCTTTGGTTTTCAAGTACGACGAACAGTTTTTCGTCAATATCTTTGTCAATTTTACGGCACAAACGTTGAAATTTGGTGAATCGCCGGCACAAACGCAGCACTAACGATTGGCAAAGAGAAAAGTTTAAAAAAGTGAATAGAAATTGGTGGCCAGTCTAACTTGACGCCTCAATAACTTTGTCAATTTTGCAGCACAAACGCTGAAATTTGGTGGGTCGCTGGCACAAATGAAACACTTAAGAATAGCGAAGAAAAAATTCCAGAATTTTGATTAGAAATCGAGGGCCAGTACATTTTCGTTGCTGGCCCTGATAAGGGCCGTTGGCGGTCAGTGGATCACGCGCACATTCAAATGTTACTCGCAGCCATGGCCTTTGGTTTTCAAGTACGACGAACAGTTTTTCGTCAATATCTTTGTCAATTTTACGGCACAAACGTTGAAATTTGGTGAATCGCCGGCACAAACGCAGCACTAACGATTGGCAAAGAGAAAAGTTTAAAAAAGTGAATAGAAATTGGTGGCCAGTCTAACTTGACGCCTCAATAACTTTGTCAATTTTGCAGCACAAACGCTGAAATTTGGTGGGTCGCTGGCACAAATGAATCACTTAAGAATAGCGAAGAAAAAATTCCAGAATTTTGATTAGAAATCGAGGGCCAGTACATTTTAGTTGCTGGCCCTGATAAGGGCCGTTGGCGGTCAGTGGAGCACGCGCACATTCAAATGTTACTCGCAGCCATGGCCTTTGGTTTCAAGTACGACGAACAGTTTTTCGTCAATATCTTTGTCAATTTTACGGCACAAACGTTGAAATTTGGTGAATCGCCGGCACAAACGCAGCACTAACGATTGGCAAAGAGAAAAGTTTAAAAAAGTGAATAGAAATTGGTGGCCAGTCTAACTTGACGTCAAGTTGGACTGGCCACTTTTTTTTCTTTATATCTTTGTCAATTTTATGGCACAAACGATGAAATTTGGTGAATCGCCGGCACAAATGTAGCACTAACGATTGGTAAAAAGAAAAATTGAAAAAAGTGAAAATAAAGTTTGTGGCCAGTCTAACTTGACGTCAAGTTGTACTGGCCACTTTTTTTTCCTAATATCTTTGTCAATTTTAAGGCACAAACGATGAAATTTGGTGAATCGCCGGCACAAACGCAGCACTAACGATTGGCAAAGAGAAAAGTTTAAAAAAGTGAATAGAAATTTTGTGGCCAGTCTAACTTGACGTCAAGTTGTACTGGCCACTTTTTTTTCTTATTATCTTTGTCAATTTTAAGGCACAAACGATGAAATTTGGTGAATCGCCGGCACAAACGCAGCACTAACGATTAGCAAAAAGAAAAGTTGAAAAAAGTGAATAGAAATTTTGTGGCCAGTCTAACTTGACGTCAAGTTGGACTGGCCACTTTATTTGTTTAATAACTTTTTCAATTTTACGGCACAAACGATGAAATTTGGTGAATCGCCGGCACAAACGCAGCACTAACGATTGGTAAAAAAAGAATTTTCAAATGTCAAATAGAAATTGGTGGCCAGTCTAACTTGACGTCAAGTTGGGCTGGCCACATTCTTTCTTTAATAACTCTGCTAATCATACGGCACAAACGCTGAAATTTTGCAGATCGCCGGCACAAACGCGGCACTAACGATGTGCAAAAAATCTTTTTAAAATTCGATGGTGGCCAGTCCAACTTGACGGACGTACATGGATTCAGAAAAGGTTAGACTCTAATAAATTATAATTACTTATTAAATTTTAAATAAGTGAATTATACGTAATTATATTTATTCCAAGATCCTAAAGTTTAATTCTTTGATATAATAATCTTAGAAAATTGTTTACACTACACATTCATAAGGGAAACAGAATTGAAACCTTCCCAGGTATTGCTTTATTAACTTCTTTCCATTATTTTGGAAAGGTTAGTTTAATTAATTTAATTTCTAATTTTAGGAATGCTGACATAATTGGATGTTAATAGCACATTTATGTGGAGCTGGCATAATTTTTTGAAAATGATAAGAAATCTTATCAGTTTAGCTCCCCCCTCCCAGAATTGAAAACTCACCTTCCTCCAAATAATGAGTGAGCAAAATAGAAAAGCTCACTATAGCGGTGCAAAATGGAGCGTTAATATTTTGAGCAAATTTTCAAAACAAAAAATAGTTTTTGTTATTACCATTTTTTAATCGTTGCAGCTTTCCCCACTTTTTTAAAAAACAAATAACTAAGCGGAATATCAAATTTACAACCTGATTGATAACAGGGTTGGGATGAAGTTAAAAACAGATGAAAGTGACTCGATATCTTTTACGTCATTTCTCAATAAATTCTAACAGATTTTTAGATCCGCAAAGCAATGAGGACTTCAGCCTTGAAAGCTTTATGCTATCCTCGTTAGAGCTTTCTCACGGGCACTACCTGGACTTAATTCTGGAGCTTCCGCATGCCAGCCCATGGCGCCACTATTGAGCTACTTCAGGTAATTATGAGTTACCAGGATCCAACATGGTGGTCACTGTTCCTCAACAACCTCTTCTTCTATCTTTAATAATATCACCTACCACAGCACATCGTTAATCGAATTTGATTTCGCTACTTTCTGTTTTCATAATGCCAACATGTGTTCCAATAATAAACATGCTGGTTTGCAGTTTGCGATAAAAAAGGGAAATTATGTTTAATAAGGGGAAAGAGTGATCGCCTTGTTGGACTCTGTATAACTCATAATTAACTAAATTTACATTTTTACCCATAATATCAGATTTTTACCCAGTTTATCAGAATTTATACTGTAGTGGGCACTTTGAAGTGCAGCCTAATATCGCCGCCTCCCATAGAATAAGTGAACACAAATAAGTGAACATGGCCATTATTATAACTGTAGTAAACATGCCAAGTTTAAAGAAAATTGTTGGGGCAGATTTCGAGGAATGCAAAAACTGAACCAAATACAATCAGTCAAGTTGTTTCTTCTGGTCAACTGTTTGTAACCGAAAATTTCATGACGGTTTACACATATATGTATATTTACATAAACGAAATATCTGATTTTAATGAACTTCTTCCTGTTTATTTATTTTTTTAATATGCTATCACTTACACACTTAACATTTACAATCAATTTTCTAAAAACATTTTCTTTTGGCAATAAAATTTAAAAAATCCACTAAAAAAACTACAATCACAATTTTATTCATAAATCTATAAGGCAATTTTCTTTCACATGCACTTGAAGTGGGCATGGATTTTTAGAGTGGGGATTCTAGAAGTTGACATCTGGTGCACTGTAGCGCTCGCAGCTGGTTAGCGGCAATAATTTGAAACTTGTCTACAGGGCAATTGGGTCGTCTTTGATTCCCTGAAAATATTTTGGCAGTTTAATTATTGGTGGCTTAAATTTTATTTTCTTTAACCAAAAAAAGGAAAGTTGAATTAATTGTTATTAATTAATGTCTTTTGTGGGTGTTTTTAAAGTAAGAATAATCAGATATAATTCGGTGCTTCTGGAGCGTACAAAATGGAGTCTCAAATCTAAACATATTGATTATAGAATAGGGACAGAAAAACTTAAGAGCAGTAATAATAGATATAAAATTGTATATAAAAATCTAATTATAAAGTTGGTGTATAAAGTATAAACATATCATAGAGTGTATAAACTATATAGAAGTGGTGATACATAAATCGAAGAATAATGTTGGTTAGTTGTAAATTTGAATATGGATACTAGAAAAACTTGGACCAGGTGTCTCTTGCCCATAACTCGGTGGGGGAGAAGGTCCATGGGGAATTAGAGCCCTACATTTTAACATTATTTTCACTTTCATATGAAAATATTAGAAATTTTAATTTAATCCTGTTTTCTTTCAGTTTTTTAGCTTAATTTTCTTTAAAATTTTAGCATACTATCGTAAAAATTAGCGATGACATCTTAGTGAAGCAGAAAATTAACCAGAACACACAATCAATTTTGTTTTATCCCTAGAATATATCCTCTTTATTAAAATATGGGCGTTCATGTTATTTATGATGGCCATATTCTTAAAGTTCCCTATTTGTTTTCTAGCATTGGTTCATAATAACCTACTTTACAGAAAATATGGTCATCAAAACTTATATTAAACTTATTTACGAGTTCAGAAAAAAAATTTTTTTGAATCTGCCATTTTATTAAAATGTCAGTCCAAATGATGTTAATAATTAATGCACTTGTAATTTTTATCGATAAGTAATCTCTTACAATAGTTTTAACTGAGAAAATCTGCTTATATAATTTTTAATTTCCGATTTGTGTGGAGGAAAAAAGGCAAAACGAATACTTCAACTCAGAATTTGGGGAGAGGGATAAATTTACATTAGCGCCATCATACAACAAGACTTTGAAACAATTCGAAAGGTGATAATATTCAAAAACAAGTGATAATGAATTTTTATTATAAGGATATTTGTAAAATGAACTTTTATTATTAAAAGCTGTTTTTAATTTTGAATATAATGTTTAATTTTTTATTGGCCAATAAAATGGATAGATTAATTAGGAAAACTTGCAGAGATAATCGAAATTATATAAACAGAGGGACAACGTTTGTTCCGATCATTTTCATTATTTACTGGATAATTATTAGTTCAATAGATTTTTAATCAAAATTAAAAATTAAATAAATACTGATTAAATTATTGTTTTTTTGAATAATAAACAAGTTGAAAATATATATTTTTTCTTTAAGGTCACTAGAAAGTTGTGTGTTTATTTGTGCGGTATATAGTAGAGTTGGTTAAAAAGAAGGAGTTGTGTGAGCCAAACGATGCGGGACTGGCCCCGGTGTCTACGTAATCTAACATTATGGTGAATTGTTCAATGCCCACACATAGTGATGGGGGCATCGCGCATGCGTCACTGCGGGAAAGATTGCGTTTAATTTTCTGTTTCGCAGCCAACACTCGAGCCTTGAACAGTGTGTATACATATAATAGCAGTGTGTATAACTTTTTATTATAATCTTAAAATATTTATTTTTAGTTTTATATATTTTATTTTTATTTTTTGTATTATAAGTGATGTCTTCAGCTAATTTAACTGAATTATTAATTAAAAAGATTAAACATCATAGAATATTATATGATTCACGCAGTCCCGATTACAAGAATATTAGGAAAAAGGATAAAATATGGGAAACTTTGGGAAGAGAGTTACGCATTAGTGGTAAGTACATTACTGTTTTTTGTAATTATAGATGAACTTTTAACATTATATTCTTTTCTATTAGTTAAAATAAAATTATTATTTAGTTAAAGGATAATTTTATTATATATTGGAAATTTATTAACGTTACAACGGTTTTTTTTTTTTTTTTTTTTACTTTTATTTTTAAAGGTCCGTCTGTCTGTCTTTCTGTCCACTACAGTATTTATTCAATGTTTTAATCACTTTTTTCTTTAATTTTAATACGTCAATACAAGTATAAAAAATTGCATTTACTTTTACTTAATTTTATCTTATTTGGAAAATTGGGGATTACTTTCAAAGGCTCTAATTTTCTTAGAAGGGAAAACACCAAAAGCAACGAGTTTTTATACCTTTTCAGTTTTAGAAACAACTTTTCTGTTTTTATTTTTAAGAAATTATAGTTCAGTAATTTAAAGCAAAAACCAAAACATCTGGGCTAAGATGATATAAGAGCCTGGGAATTTTTTTTTTAAGTTCAAAAGCTTGCTTATTGTACTCACACATTTTTTCCCTCCATAGTTGTTAAATTGCTGTTTCAGGTAGAAAAATAATTCAATGCTAACTGGATTTTATTAAAACTCAGGTTAGTGTTTTTGTCGTCGTCGCCAGCTCCTTATCTTTTATTATTAAATTTTAAAAACATTTTGCGGTTACTAATTTATTCCCCCTCCACTAGTTAATACGGCTTTTTTTACTGTCAGCCAAGTGAGAGAGAAAAAAATTAGCTTCAGTTTATTTTTAAATTTTTTATTTATTTAGCATTCACTCATATGTTTAATCACTTGAATTATATGTTAGATAATTCTCGTGTAATAAATTTACTAATTTGTTTGTCTAATGAATACTTTGGTTAATACTCCCATTATTAAATTATAATGTGCCGCGTTTTAGTGATTAATTTCATAATCTTCGAATTATGGAACTAAATTATTATTCTGCATCTAATTTTAAAAACTTTTAATTTCCCTAACGCAATGAAATAATAATACTGTCACAACGCACTAATAACGTAATTGATGCTCAAAATAATACTATCACAATTTAAATCATGATTATCATAAATTTCCCACAATTTTTGTTTCCCCCACCACGAATATTTAAATGTATAATATTTATTGTTCTTAAACAATAATTTCTTAGCTTTTCAACTGTTATGCAATTTGCCTGTAGTGTTATTTTTGTTAGAAAATTTCCATTGTGTTTTTGTATAAATTATTTTCTATTTTACTGTAGCATTTTAACGATTAAAAATGTGTACTAATGAAAGTAATTAAATAATGCATTAGGAGAGTCAATGACATTAAAAGTCATTTTAATAAGACGGGAGACAGAGCTCTCCAAAAAACCCGATGACGCAAACAGTTCCTGTAAAAAAAGTAAATTCCTTTTTATTATTTCCTTCGGCCATTTTGTATGTGTTAGCTATAGATTTTTAGATAGAATTTTTAGAACTTTACTAAAATTAGGGTTGTAAAATAAGGATATTTATAGCAGCCCACGTTTAGATTTTAATTAAAAGGCGCAGTACTCAAGGATTTGAAAAATGTAAGATTAACTAAGTTCCTCAATTATATCTTATGGATTTTAATAATAAGCAATACACAGGTATGTTGTAATATTAACTTTAGCTAGGGAATTCAGAGATCACTTGGTGATTTATTTAGAGAAGAAATTCTCAGCATTTTTCATAAATTAGCCGTTTTTTTTTTAAATATGTTTTTACATCTACCATCTACTGCGTGAATGCCCAAACTTTCAGGATGAACTAACTGCTTGTGAAGTTAACTGTAAAACCCTAAATTTTCAAAAAAAAAGAAAAAAGATTTCACAAAACTCGAAAAGCACTACTTTATCTTTATCAGAGGATCATGAGATAGTAAAATGCGACTTACTGAATATTGCTATTTCGCGATTTGCACAAAAATGGCTCCAAAGATTTTCTTTAAATGCTAATACATAAATGAAGGCCAAGTACTTTTATTTTTAACATTTTCCCAGGTTCGGTTCCGATTTCCAAGGAGCTTCTTAGGTATAGCCAGGGAACCTCAAACTTCCCTTTAACATGCTATTTGATAATATCGTAAGTTACTGCCTGGTCATGTAATTTTCTCGAACCGATTACGACATTAAAAGGATTGAATGCAGTAAGAGGAAGGTTCACACAAGATTCGTTTCTGTACTAGACCCAAGGAATCCATCCTCAAGTTTGGCAGTTGCCCATTACGTGCATACATCTAAAAAAGCATGGATCTGATTTGCTCATCGATCGTTTGAAGTTCAGTCTATGATTATCGATTATACCTTTATTGGGTACTAAAATTGGTGTACAAAGTCTGTGAGTTATAGAGTTGGCAAATTTGATTAATTTATTTCAATATGCTTCTTTAGTCTTCAGGTTAATGTTGAGTTTTAACTGGTAATGCAAAGATGATTTATTAAGCTCAAGCAGGTTAAACTTAATCCGAATTTGCTTGCAATTTTTATAAAATGTACATGATAAGCTTTAATATCCTAAATAATCGGTTTAAAAAATATAGTATTAGACGGGGGAAATTAAATCCTCATAACTACATAGTAATAACGTAAAATTTAGAATTATAAAATTTAATTTAACTATAAACAATCGATAAAACAATATTATTTGTTTGTTTTTTGTTTTTTAGGTGACATATTAAAAAATAAATGGAGGAATTTAAGAGATACTTATGGAAAACATTTGAAAAGTGTTTCACCATATGCTGGACCAAATGTAAAGAAGAGTTATAAACATTGGCAGTGGGCGAATCATATGGAATATTTTAAACCGTACCTATCGTATTCATATTTAACCACAAACGAACCAGAAATTATTGATGTTGATAATGATACTAGTAGTAATGTAATCAGTGTTAATGATTATAATGAATCACAAGCGACATATGATCAACAATCACAGGAACAGCAGCAGCAACACCGTTATGGACAGATCCAGTCAGTATCATCGGTTATTGAACAAGAAATTGATTTTCTACCAATTATGTGTAAAACTACCAAACAACATGATGAGCGTTATAAAATGATGGATATTATACAACCGATGGATGATAATCTATTACATAGATATAATGAAAATATACATAGAAGCCTTGACCTGGATGCTACTGAGCTAATATTTTTAGGTTATGCTAAAACTATAAAAACATTTTCACCAAGACGGCAAGCTAGGATGAAAATGAAATTAGCACAGATTATCACTGAAGAAGAAGAGGAAGACGAGGAAGATCTCCAGCAATTACAAGAATTAGCCTTGTCTTCAATGTCAGCGCCATCGTCTAGTGATTTTATAAGTAAATATTGTAAAAATAAAAACTTAATTATATAAATTACTATTGTGAACCTGCTAACCACATTAAAATGTAAAGATATCTTTTTAAAGGAGTTGACGGTGTCAAAATTATATATTTATGTACTGTTGTTAAGTTACCATTTTTTTAGAAGATAAACTCTTAACTTTACACAGCCTAGTTTTTCTTGTTTAATACAGGATGTTTATCATCTTCAGATTTCAACGTGGCCAGTCAGTTTCGAAATCTAAGTTTCACTGTTCGCAAAGTGTCCGTCACAAATGAGGCTGATAGCATTGGGTGGGGCAGGTTATGTTGTGTATACACATCACATAACCTGCCTCGTTGAAACAGTCCCAGTGTGCGTGTGTGTGTGACGAAATTAAGAATTGACTCAATTTCTACTCTGTCTGGTTTAACTGAATTCTGTAAGATGTAAAAACCTTGCGAAACCCGCCAGAAATTAGACAAAGAAACTGGACACAATTTCAGCTACTTATAAACAAAAATCAAGGTGGGATTTATTTGGGTTTCATCAAAATCTTATTTGTATATCTGCAATTATCGCCTCAATTCTCTCATACTTTCTGCATTTGCAACCGCCAAATTTTAGTATATAATCTTAAGGTTGCCCCTGTAAGGACTAAGTTTATTATTTATATAAACGAGAAGTTGATCATATATTGCAAGATATCCTGGATTTCGGATTGAGATCGCGGATATAATGTTGGTCTATAACTATCGTGAAAGCCTGTTTGCAATTTGGGCTAATATGCTGAGTTTTCGACTGTAAACACTCAAATATTCTTATCTGTCACATATTTATTCATTGATATATATATATGCCTTGATAAACCCGGTTCCTTTTCACAAACCAGATATTTTTAGTAAAATTTAATCTAAATAGTGTCATACATTATTTATTATTTGTATGTTGTAATTGATCAACATATGATTTGAAAGGAATGTGCCTCGAATTTCATGTGCTTCTTTCTCACTTTCAGTTCCAGGTGGAGGTAGCGGTAGTCCCAGTTCTCCGGGATCAGTACCGATTGCTCCAAAGAAACTTTCATCAATGGTACCATCATCCAGTTCACTGCCAGCCACATTACCAACAGCATCTCCATCATCATCGGTGCCACCTCCACCACCAGAAGTTTGTCTTAGATGGAATTCATATCATTCAAATATGCAAGCTACATTCCCAACATTGCTCAATAATGAACAGTTTGTAGATGTCACATTAGCCTGTGAGGGAAGATCTATTAAATGCCATAAGGTAAAGTTTTTCTTTGAATATAGTAAGTAGCACTTACTCAAAACCGGGTTTTTTAAAGAATCATTTACCTCTTATTACTGAGTTTGTCAAAAAATTGTACAAAATTCAGCCCATTTCATGAACCATTTTGTCCAATAATTCTTCACGAGGAAAATTTATTGAAATTATGTCAAATTTTGATGTTCGGGCGTTCCAACTGTTTGACTATCCCTTTTTCAAGCGTTCCATGGAGTGGGATGTATTCTTCCAGTGTGGTTTGCCAGGTCTTTTCTCAGGCTTGCCTTTCCTTTTATTTGGCCACTGTTCAATTTCTGGCATTTAATTTGGTTATTAAGAGTTATAATTAATATTGAAGTCAGGAGCTTCTTTTCCAGTAATTTTTTTCGATTTCTCCAATTTTCTTTTAATTAGGTAACAAATTAAATTCCAAATGTGTAATACCCAAGACTCACTTGGTTTATGGAGGACTTTAGCTTTCTCCAACAGGCTCTCCCTGAGCACTATTGTCAGCTTTTCTTTGCCATTGCTTGGCCCCCAATTTCCACATACCTTCACCGATCCTGAAGTCTTCGCAATTCTGATCACCCTAAATTTATCCATCCCCGAAGTCGGCCTGAATATCGATATGAGAATCCTATTTTCTGTAACAATCACTAAATCTCATTGCTGAGAAAAAATGCTGAAATCTTTTTTTTAAATATTGAAACTCCACTATTATTATTCTTATTTCATTGTTTTTCTTATAATTTTCTTTTTATTTTGTTTTGTTAAGGTAATGTTATCTGCATGTTCATCATACTTTGAAGAATTATTAAGTCAGAATCCCTGCCAACATCCTATTGTCTTCATGAGAGATCTCAAATTTTGGGAAGTACAAGCATTGGTAGAATTTATGTATTCTGGTGAAGTGAACGTAGCACAAGAGAAACTTCCATCATTATTGGCCGCAGCTGAAGCATTACAGATCAAAGGTAAATTTTTTATGTTTTTCTTTCATCTATTTGTATTAATATACCAAATTTTGTGAATTTACGATGTGCAAATAAGCGTGCAAAGAGTAGAAAACATTATTAACTAAAAGCTCTCTTCAGTATTTTGAGAATAATTCTTTCCGTTTAAGTCGTCCTTTTTCAGTATCCATTCTTCATTATCTTTGCATTCTTCAGTATCTTAAATTACCGCAATCGCTAACGTTCTACAATAGTGACTGCGGCTCACTGAAATTTGCAAATTTACCCATAAAAATCGCCTAATGGCTTTGGCCCTTCAGTATTGAATCTCGGAAGCTGCTCTTTCCAGTAATCTTTATCGATACTCAAATTTTCCTCAAATTACAGGCAGGAACAAAGTTTTCTTTGTTAGAGCCCAGTGCCGAAGTCTCACTTTCATCTACTGCCTTGTAGACTTTTTCTTTTATCCTTCAGATATCTGCAATTTGTCAATTACCTCGGCTTCACACATATTGTATCGATCCGTCATGATTCTGAAATCCGAGGACAAAGAAACAAAATAAACTAAATAAAACAAAACTAACTAAATAAAACTAATTGTATACCTAAACAATATTTTTTTTTTTATTGCTCATAAAATACAATTTTTTAGCATGCGTTGAGTTTACACATTATTTTACCTAACAATATTTGATATTCATATACTGATTTGATTCCTTGTATTTTCTAGTTTATAGAGTTATGCACATCGTCTGCAAAAGTCATAATCGGATTTTTCATTTTGAATTCATTTTCTTTCTTTTTAGCGTTGAGGGGACTATTGTAAACATTTTACTATTATTGCTATAACTGATATTGATATTTCCAATTTTCGAAATAGAGTTTTCATCCGAAATATAAGATTTCAGGTTTCATGAACACGAAGCAAATGGTGTATGATGTGTGTGGGGCAGCTAAAGTGAAAAAGAAAAATAGCATGAAGATCAATTGAATTTTTTTTTTTTTTAAGGTTTGACGGGTCCTACTCAATCATCTCCACAAGATGAAAGTGATTACATGCCTGTACATGATAGCGATGAAGCTCCAATGAGTCAGACACATAAACGAGTGCGCAAACGAAAGTCTACAAATCCTATGGCATATCCATCGAGACAACCGGTAAGACTTTTTTTTTATTTACAACTGTGAAATCAACTAATTATTTAAAAAATATGGTTCTTTTTTTTAATTACGCTTATTTTTTCAGTATTTTGTGAAAAACTTTTTACAAATAATAAAAAAAACAGTTATTCTCTTACATTGTCTTGGAAGAGAAGAGTTTATTTCGAACCTAAATAAATTATAATGGTTTATGTCGAATATGTAATTGGGTCCGCAATGCTGATAACATCTATGATTTTAACCGTCGTAGCATGCTCCATTATTTTGGTTCGTTTCGGATTTCCATCCATCGTCAGAGAAGGTTTTTGATCCATTCATGTTGAGAGATGACTCCAACTAAATGTTTATATCACGTAACACACTGGGAGGTTATATTTTATCACTGCTGGTTAAATTATAGACATTGTTTCTGTCTGTTTGTCGTTTGCCCCTGATAAGTTACTGAAATTATGTCAAATTTTGTTGACTTTTATATGTTTTGATGTTCGGATGAACTAAAAAGGCGTTCCAATTGGTTGCCTGTATATATGTGCACGCCACATTGGAATAATGCATGCCCACTCAATAACGCCTGGATGTGACTCAAAAAAGTGACTAGGGTTCGTGGCAGATGTAGTGCTTGATAGGCAACCAACTGGACGCCTGTTTGTTTCATTCGAACAACAGACATATAGTTATAGATAAGCTTATGACCTCCCAAATACAAGCAATCGGTGGTGTGCGATATAAACATTTAATTGAAGTCATCTCTCTACACGAATTTATTAAAAACCTCGATGGATTAAAATCCGAAACCGGTCAGAACCAAAATAATGAAGACGGAATAAAAAAATCATAAATTGTTTATGTCCTTTGAGACATTCTTATGTATGTTTTTCTTGAGTTTTTATGTAATTCAGCCCAAAGGACTTCATTTCCAGTTTTAAATAATTGATAATGTAGGTAAATAAACGTTTGCTTTGCTTTGAATTAATTAGGTTTATGAAGAAATTTACCAGTGAAAAAACATGAGGTCAAAACCATTCAAAATTATCAAATATCTACTTTGCTTATAACTTTGCTCAAAAAAAGCCAAGACAAAAAAGCGTATTAAAAAGCATAAATCCCCGTAAAGGCCAGCAGTACTCAAAGGCGTTCTGCTCCTGTTGTCAATATCAGTGTCAAGTATTCCTTTGTTTGAATGTTTATGATTTACTTTTTTGAGTAAACCCCATTCTCTTGAGATTCTAACCGACGAGATCCCATCAAAATTCGACATGTGCCTTTGGTGTTCACACTTACTGTAAGCTTCTCATCGAGTTTGCTTTAAAGTCGAAGAACATCAGGGGATCAAGTGAACCTCTGATCAGCTTTCATCAGAACTTTTAATTGTTACCGCATTTCTCGAACCTGTCGGAGAAAACGGAATATCTTCTTGACCGGAGATTTTATCCTCCCTGAGGATATCCCAATCTAACAAAAGAAAATCGTCAACACTAACGACACTTCCTATGCACTTTTGGTAGGTCCTTTAGAGCTAGTTGATTTGTACCAATATTTGGATTCAGAGTAAACATAACACACAAACTTAGGCTCATCACAATACATTTTCGTACACTTTACAGACGATTGTGCTTATTGTAAGAACACGGTCACTACAATAGAACTACAGTAGATATACTAGATCACAGTATATTTGACTTTTTATTGCTACTTCCTCTTCATTTATTATACAACTTTATGTATGCCTGGCCTTTCATATGTGGTAGCATTGATGCATAGATGGGGGGAATGCGGATGTGGGTCGCAACTTCTTTACTCATCAGAACAGTAATATTCTTAGAATATTCCGTAATAAAATGTATAGGTGCATTGTCGTATCTCTCATTGTTAATTTCATTGAAATTTATTAACATATAATAGTTTATTGATTCGAGTTGTTGGTTTTAATGCATTCGATACATTTTCATAGCAAATTCTTATTGTATTTCTCATAGAATCATTTCCTCTCAACATATATTTATGTTATTAGTTGTGTTCAAATTAACGGTAGGGAAGTAAAGAAGTTAAGTACTTGGGGCTGGTGTTGGAATCAAAGTTAACATTTACCTCACATATAGCAACAGTCCGTGATAAATCATCATGTGCAGTTTATTTTCATTTTTAAATCGTAACTCTATCCTAGCTTTCATAACAAGAAACTAATTTATTATCTACATCCGTCCCGTACTTTTATGCAGCCCCTGTGTATTACAAACAATGGGAAGTTACAAAGAGTCCAAAAAAAAGGCTTAAGATTAATTGGATCCTATCCTCACTGGACACCCAATAGACTATTTGCATGCAGCACTTGATGTTATGTTGCCAGCTTGCCAACATTTATTTATATTATAACGCAAAAAATTGTAACTTCCTGTGTACATAGTCCTTACACTCATATAAAAAATATTGTAGATTATAACTTAAAAAAATACAAGCATAAAAGGCTAAACACATTTTACTTCAATAAATCCGTGTGAAGATTTTTTAAGCTATTTTTTTTTTCCTTGCATGTAAGTAAATTGTTTATTTAAATGATTTCTCTGTATAATTAGTAACTTTGTAGAGTTTATATACATAGGTACGGCTGCCTCTTCTTTTGTATGATTTGTAAGGATTATCTTGTTAATTAAGTTGTTCATTTCATTTCATATATTCGTGCTTGTGACTTAATTTAATCGCACGTAAATGTTTTCCCTATTGAAGTAATTCACATATTATTAACAATGGTACTTATTTTTACAGCAGCAACAACCGACCAAACAAATGCCCTTGATGCACCCAATTGCCCAACATTCAAATAATCCTCTCTCATCGGGAGGCGGCATTGGTGGTAGTGGAATAGCACAACATCCAAGTCCTAATCGTAAAGAATCATCAAGCTCCTACCATCCGCCAGTTAAGATTAAAAAGGAAAGAGAATCGACTCCACCACTGGTAAGTATTTTTTGTGATGACGTGAAAAGACTCCAAGGATTTTCTTTAAACGCTTTATACATTTACAACACATTCTCAGGCCTATCAGTTTTATTGGAAACAATTTTTTGAGAAAATTTATTTTAGCGGTCGTTTGGGGGAAAGCTGGATTTTATAGTATAGTACATTTTTAATATTCTTTACAAAACCATGATCTGTATAAACTTAAGGGGAATTAAATGGTTAAAATATTTCAACTGAATTCAATATGTCCATCGAAAGTTGTAGCAAAATTCTTCCTTGTCTTCTGAATTTTCCACAACATATAATACCGTGAAAAATTCAATCAATATAAACCAAAATAAACAGAGACTGAAAACCGAAATTTTTTCCAATTTTTACATAAGCAGCTACCTTTTAAATTTCGTTTCTATCTTTTTATAGGCACTGATCAAGGAAGAACCACTGGACCTCGGCAAAGATAGCATGGTAATAGAAATATTATCATATATGTCTTAATTTTGAATTTGTGTATTATTTGAACTTTACTCTCAATGATCTTAATGAGTAATTCAGAATTTTTTTTTTTTTTTAATTAAAACAATTTTATAGGAAACTGGCTCGAACAACGGACAGGATTTATCGAACGCTTCTAGTAGTTATCAGACATCGAATTATGACCGGTCGCATTATTCAGGTAAATTTACAGTTATTATTCAAAAATTGGTTCTATTTTTCTTTAAACATTTCAGTCACAGGTATTTTTAAAATTTTACTGCCTTGACCTAAAATGGTTGGCTTAAATGTTCCTTTCCTTATTGTTGAGGATCTTGATAATATCAGAGATATTTTCCGTGATAGCTTGTTTAATTTTGTGGGCGACCGTTTTCGGACGATCGCCCGTCATCAGGTTGTCTTGCTAAAATAGTGCGATAACACAGTCTTACACAGAGCAAAATCAGTTTATACACTCAAGTGAGTGTATGAGTGTAATGTTGTATGAGTATATATATAAACATAAAATACCATTTTTTGAGAAAAGCTTAACTTCACTCCCCCATGGAGAAAATTGCAGAAAATTTAAAAAAGCACTCCCTATCTACCAATTTCTTTCAAACTCGGAATTTTTGCAACATATTTAAATCTAATTTATATTATTTAGACGAAGGAATCGTATAATAAACTAAAACAACACTATAGAGTTTTTTCCCGGAGAAATGTTTCATTCAAAAATAGCTAAACTATATGTGTTGTCGATTTCAGTAGTTCAACAAAACTATTAAAGCCGTTTTCGAGAAACTCAAAAATCTAATCAGTAAAGTGGCACTTCTGGTTGAACTATATAGGAAGGTCAGGTTGGAACTATATATATATTATATATATAGTTATTATATTAATAACATATATATAATAATAATTATATAGTTAATTATATATATAGTTTTTTTTTATATTATATTAGTTATATGATAATATATAATTTATATACATATAATTATATATATAATTTTATATATATATAATTCTTTAATGAATAGTTAAGTATTATTTCGTTTAATGTGGCGGGTTTAAAATCGAATGTTAGGGATCCTTTTTTTTTAAATTTTATTAAAAAATTTTATATTTTCATATTATTAGAAACTTTTCTGACAAATGATAATGTTAATTCTTTTGATTCTTTTTTTGGCGAATATAATCTTTGTTATGTTCCTGCAATTAAAAATTCTGCATTTGGTCGAGCTATAGGCGGCGAGCTCTATGGGATTGGGTCTTCTCTCCCTAATAACTTAATATATTTTGTGGAAATTGATGGGGTGCATTTAATTTCAGTTAATTGTCCTGTGGCCAGATTTTTAATTTACCCTATCTATATCAATTATAATTTCTGGGAGAATATTTTTTCAAATTTAGAAGCTTTCTTTGCAGAGCATAGCTCTTATAATTTTATGATCGTTGGGGACTGTAATATTAGAATTGCCGCGTCTCAGATTCTCCCTGATGATATGCTGGTTAATAATAACAAGTGTCGTTTGACCAGGGGTTCCAGGGATGGGGTTCTTAATGGTAGGGGTACAAGTTTTTTGGAATTCTGTGAGAATTACAATCTAGTGATTTTAAATGGAAGATTTCCTGGTGACAGTGAGGGAGAATTTACTTATATTAGTAAAAATGAGTGTTCTGTTGTTGATGTATGTGCGATCTCTCTTGACTGTATTTCTGTTATTATGATTTTCAAGTACTCCCGGTTAATTATTCTGATCATTTGCCGATAAACATTACATTGAATTTTGAGCTCTGTTCTGATAAGACAGTATTACCTCTTATGCCCAGTTATATTGGTCACCTGAGCTTGCAGAGACTTACAAATCTAAACTACAATCAGTTTTAGATAAGTTTTCTGAGTTTCCTTCTGATATGCAAGAACGGCTAAATGTTTTTACGAAATCTTAAGATGAAACCCTGGTTTGACTCTAAATGTTATCTGACAAGAAGAAGGTCATTTAGGTTGTTAAATCTTTTTCGTAAAAGTAATTCCTTGGTGGTTAGGGATTTGTACATTGAGGTTAACAGGCAATTTAAGTATGTTTGTCAAATTAAAAGAAAAGAGTATTTTAATTTTCTGGTAGAGCGTTGTAGCTCGGTGCGCGATTCTGGAGAACTCTGGCAAATCCTGAATCAATTCAGGAATAAACAATTCGTCTGTAGTAGTAATATTACTATGTCCGCATGGGTTTCCCACTTTAAAGGAATTTTGAACCCTTCTACCAATGTTTTATTGATTCATTATGCGGAGCCCCTTTCCTATAATGAATCATTGGATTCTTTTTTTACCTGGGATGAAATTGTCGCGGTTCTGAGAAACTTGAAAAATAATAAAGCCCCAGGGTTTGACCGAATTACTTCCGAATTTTATAAAAATGCTCCCAAAGTATTCCTGGAGAAACTTTTATCTTTTTGTAATTATATGTATGAGTTTGGCTTAACACCACCTTCATTTAGTAGATCTATTGTTTTTCCTCTTTTTAAATCAATGAAGTAAGCAACTCTAGAGGCATTTCATGTATTGATGCCGTAGCTAAAGTTTTTACAGGGTTACTTTTGCGTCGTTTAGAAACCTTTATAGTGGACAGTAATCTTCTGAGTGAGTACCAGTCGGGATTCCGACGTGGATACTCTACTCTTGACAATCTGTTTGTTCTTTCGAATCTTATTAAGTTAAAATTTTTAAAAAGAGGACAAAAGGTTTATTGCTTCTTTGTCGACTTTTCTGCAGCTTTCGATCGGGTCAACCGCCGGGCTTTTTTCTTAAGTTATTTAATTTGGGAATCTCGTCAAAATTTATTAATATTTTAAAAGCGTATTACACGGATACTATAACTGCTGTTAGGGGCATGCAAGGAATTTCCGAATTTTTTCGCATTGGTAGTGGAGTTAGACAAGGTTGTCCTTTAAGTCCAATTTTATTTTCAATTTTCATAGATGACCTGCCATCCTGCTTAGAGGGAGGTCCGAGTGGCTGGAACCACTGTTAAAGTCCTTATGTATGCGGATGATATTGTTCTTATTTGTGAAAATCCGCTATAACTCCAAAATAATATTAATATTTTGGAGAAGTACTGCCAGCAATGGGATCTTGGGAAATCGAAAGTAATGGTATTTAGGAGGGGAGATAGGCTGTCCTCTTCAGACAAATGGCGTTATAGTGGGCAGGAGATAGAGGTTGTTAATAGGTACAAATATTTAGGGGTTATACTTACGCCTAAGCTATCTTTCCATCCCCATGTTAAAGAGAAGGTATCTTCCGCTAAGCTAGCTCTAAATACTGTCTGGTCGGGCTTTGTGGCTAAGGACAAGGTTTCTTCTTCTCTTAAGTTCCAGTTATTTAACTCTGTTTGCAGGTCAATTGCCTGTTATGCAGCCCAAGTTTGGGGGTTTGAACGGTATGAGATACTTGGAAAGCTGTTGCGTTTCTTTATTAAAAAGCTGTATTCTCTTCCGTCAGTTACCCCGAACTACATGCTTTATGCGGAGACTGATGTTGATCTGCTTGTGGTTTTTACCTTAAGACTACACCTTAGGTACTGGCTTAGAGTTCTGGAGCTTCCTGCTCATAGATTGCCAAGGATTTTTGCTCAGGAAATAGTTAAAAGAAAAACTTATTGGTTTGAACATTGGATTAACTTGGCCCGCGGACACTTTTGTCACTTCGATTCCTCTGCTGACAACTTGAGTCTTTGGAAAAACCAGTTAGCAACCTTGTTAGATAAGATAAGATTGGTGCATCGGGAGGAGTCTGCGTTGTGCATAAGTACGTCCTCGAGGTTTATTTACTATAAACAGCTAGATATGAGCTGTAAATTATTCTCCTTTGACCGCCAGTCCTCGTCATTGCATTTAAAAGAGATGAGGTGGTTATTTAAAATGAGGGGCGAATTATTATATTTAAATTGTACGCCTTGGGCGGATAAGGAGGAGATAAGAAAGAGATATTCCTTATGTAACCTCAATACTAGGGAGGATATTGTACATTTTTTAGCAGTTTGCCCTATTCTCGCAGAATTTCGTTTACGTTACCTCGGAGTACGTTTACTAACTTTGCACTCTTTGCAAGCCCTTCTTAATGCTTGTAACTGTAAGGGGCTTATTAATTTTGCTCGATCTGCCTGGCAGTATCGGCACCAGCTTGTGCAGGAATTTAACTTTTGACTTGTGTTTTTTTTATTAAAATATATATATAATTTATAATTTTTGTTTTGGTTTGTTTTCCACGGGATACTCGTTTTTGTTTCTTCAATTTTTCACTTAATTTGTTCTATTAATATTTCTCAGTAACCTTTTCATCATTAATTTTAATATTGTATAGTAATGTAAAGTTTCAAAATAGTTTTTACTTTTTCAGTATTTTGTATTTATGTATTTTTTATTTTATTTGCAGTATGAATATTTTTTTTTTTTCTCATGTATTACAGTAAACAAGAAAATATCTTTTATTAAAGGAATAGTATTTTTGATAAAATGTTTGTAACATCTTTCTCCGGCTGACGGATATAATTCCAAGCTGTAAATATTATGTATTAATCTTTCTGAATGTAAAATTTTTAAATAAAATATTATTATTATTATTATTATTATTATATATATATATATAATATATATATAGTTATATATATATAAATTGCCAAAATAAAAAATATATATTATATATGTATAAAATATAACTAATATATAAAACAAATAACTATATATTTATAGTTCCAACTTGACATCCTTTGGTTATACAATTGGGCCCAGAAGGAAGTTATATGTCAAAATTTTTCAACCAGAAGTACCACTTTACTGATTGGATTATTGAGTTTTTTTGCAATTTTCTCGAAAATGGCTTTAATGATTTTGTTGAAATTACAGAAATCGAGAAAACATATAGTTAGCTTTTTGGAAACATATCTCCGGGAAAGCTGTATAGTGTTGTTTTAATTTATTATACGATTCCTTCGTCTAAATAATATAAATTAGAATTAAATATGTAGCATAAATTCCGAGTTTGAAAGAAATTGGTTGATAGGGAGTGCTTTTTTAAATTTTCTGCAATTTTCTCCAGGGGGGGGTGTAAAGTTAAGCTTTCCTCAAAAAATGGTATTTTATGTTTATATTCTCACATTGATATTAACATTAATGACAGCGAAGCATATAGTTGGAATGGAAATTTTTCTTAATAACTTTGTAAATTGTAATCAGAAAAAGTTAGTGTTTCATAGCAGAGTTTTTATTTTACAGGCAGATCACTTGGTAAACCACAGAACGGACTCAGCGATGAAGAAGATCAAGATCGTTCGTCTACGCATAGTAATCATAGTGATGAAACAAAATCACCATTAGAACAGAAACATGATCCTGGGGACGATGTTTCAGACGTATAAAAGAAAAGTGTTTGTGCTAATACTATATATTATAAAAAGAAATAAAAACTAGCGACGAAGAGTTTTTATCTCCAGACTCCATACACAAAAACTAATTTAAAAGCATAATTGATTGCTTTTTTTTTTCCTTCATTTTATTTTTTGAATTTTGTAATTGTTTAGAAATAATTTTTTTTTTTTGTACATTATTAAAAATAAAGAAAACAATTATCGAATAAGTGCCGATACCATCTGTGCCACTATTTTTATTAATTTATTAATTTTTGTTTTTTCTTATAAAAAAAAGAACTCTATTGTAATTTTCTTTGATCTCCAAATGTATTATTGAGAAAGGATTTGATGATTATTATTTGTTTAATGAAATTTATGAGACTGGTCGGGGCTTCTAATTTATGAAAATACGTTGTTTTTTTATAATTTTTTTTTTTAATGCATTGAAATATTATACAATAAAGTAATAAAATATATTTTTTTCTAACAATGCAGAGTATTAAGGATCCAAAAAAAAGTAAGAGTGAATGTAAACGAATTATTCTATTGTAATATATAAATTAAAAGATGCAAAATTGAACAACAATAAGCCCATTCCAACAAAGAAAATTGAATAAATAAAAAGTGTGCGATATTATATATATAAAAAAAATTTATTTGTGTAATTGACATTACAATAATATATGTACATAAAAATGGTATATAATTGGTATTTGAGAAACATGATGAAAACAAATCTGTGAATATGTGATACTTAATCCCTTAGTATTGCTATTATTAATTATTATTACTATTTTTATTTTTTATCTCTTAATTATAATTATTTTATTTGTAAAAAACAAAAAACAAAAAAAAAGGAAACAAATGAAAAGTATTGAAAAGACCAAAGGAGACATTTTTGTTTTGTAAAAAAAATGTTCTTAGCTATTAAGTTTCATAATTTTTTTTTTATTTAGATCTACACTTTCTCAGGATTTTTATTTTCTATTTATTCTCATTTTATCATTTTTTTTTTTGTTAATGATAAATGCTTTTTTTCCTTGTCTAAATCCTGTTAATTCAATAATTATGTCTTTACATATTTGATTTTTTTTTTGTTTTTATAGCAAAAAACGCAATGGCAATATAATTTTAATTGAAATTTATTGTATTATTCTTAAACGTTTTTATAGTTAGATATACTTTTAGATTTTTTTTTTCTTTTTGCCTTAAAGAAGAACGATAATAATAATAATATACTATGTATAATTTATATTTATATTTGTTTTTTTGTTGTTTTTTCAACATCATTTGCCCCTTCCATGATATTCTATTATTCTAATTATTGATTTTTATTTTCCCTTACCTCTCCTAGTAACAGGAAGTGTTTTTGTGATCATGTCAAATTTTTTATATCGAGTTTTCGCCCGATATACACGTTTTGAGAGGTCCCCTGTGTCGAAAAAAAAAGTGAAATTGTGGAAAGTTTTAAATTCGATATTTAGTTTTTAAGTGCTAGCAGCGGACTTGACAATAAGGTATTGATCAAAATCGGTCACAACATCGGGCTACTGAATAGATTTTTCAGTTTTTTGCTATTTTCCCTAAAATGGGTACGGTTTTGTTTAAAAACTTATTTACTAGACATATAAAGAACCTACTACTTTTATTCGTAACATTTCTCTGGAAAAAGTGATTTAAGGGGACTTTTTGGTGAAGGGGTAGGGTTATGTTTCCTCTTATTTTATTTTATTATTATTATAGAATTCAATCAACTTTTTTACCCCCTTAGCATTACAGCTCGCGATGAGCCATTTATCTCCAGCACCTTAATTCTATTACACGAATGCCCCCTTCTATGTCTTCCAGCCATCTTTTCCTCGGCCGCCCAATCTTTCTTCTTCCTTCCGACCGAGTTATCAAATAGTTGGTTTACTGAGCTGCCCTTTCCATTCTAATCACGTGCCACTTCAATTTTCTCCCGTTTATCTCTCCGACCAAATCCGGAGAATCGTACAGATCGCTCAGTATTGTCAATTAAATACTATTAATTAGAATTATATGTATTGCCAAAATTTCCAGTTTGAAGAAATCCGGTTGACCGGAAGTGCAGCTTTACTTGATGGATTTATCAGTTTTTTATGATTTTCAATATGACGGTTTTTAATACTAAGAATTATAAGCGTGAAGTAAATGTGCCTTTCTAGTACATTGCAGTAGAAGAAACGTGTGAGATTTCACACCAGATTTGTTTTTTTTTTTAAGGAGCAGTGTGTTCTTGACAGTTTCAGGGTATGACCTCAGAATTTAGATATGGTATATTGAGTTTTAGAGCATGAAAATGTTTTCTGTATCACATTTATTAAACATAACACTTTATTAACGTGTGTAATCTAGTAACCGTGAACTGACCTTCAACGTGCTTTTGTAAATTTTCATTGAATTTTAGGAGACTGGTCACAGGGGTTTTTAATTTCAAAAAGATGTACGAGTATGTTTATATATTGACATCATATATATATATATAAAATTAGTCGGTACAGTGTAAGGCAGAAACATTAAAAATGGAAATAATTGTTTCCACCTGATGAACTCTTGCCAAGAGAAAAAATCCCGAAATTGGAACAGACGTAAAGAGAAGAAGCATAGCACTATAGCTATGACAAATAAATCTTAGCTATACTCTGGAGGGGGACCCTGTCTATTTTTAAATTATGCCATTACGGGATTACTGCCATCAAAAATAAGTAAATTCTTTCAATTTATATTTGTAGATCCTTAAAATAATATTTAGATTAAGCTTTTATTGATTAAAGTTAAGTAAACATACAATTTTTAAATTCTTCAAATAAATTTCTGTACGAAAACAATTCTTTTTTTTTTCCTTTTTTAATTTAAGGCGCGTCAATATATACGGTTACTGGCGCTAACGCTCGGTCGGCCTCCAGATAGTGGTTTCTCATTACAGACAACCCTGTCTATTACTGGGCAGTGAGCTATAGAGGCTCCTAGGAAGAGAAAATCTAAGGGCAGCAAACCTGGACTCGAAATCAGGACCTCCGCGTGGGAGTCTAATACGCTGAACTCTTCCCCGTATTAATTCACTGTTTTATGTTATTAACACTTGAGTAATCAAAGTTTGTAAATAGCTACTTACCAAAGCTCCTTTTGTTGTCAGGTTGAAATGGCAGTAAGAATACTTGGTGTGCTATTTAGTGTTACATGTAAAATTTTTTCCATTTAGTGGCAAAACACTCAATACTTAAAACAAGGAATTAAATTTTGCTTATATTTCTCGCATCTTAATACTCAAACGTAGATTGAGCATATTATATTTACCTAAGTAATTAGCAGCAGGCGCTCTACCACAGAATAAATTAGTAGTGCTCGGGGCCTCCATAGAGGAAAAAGCTGTTTTGGTTTGGAAGTGATCGAAAAAATCTATCTCCAATTGTTTAATAAGTTAATGTATATTTTATTTACAAACAAATATCCAGGATAAAATAATTTAATATGAATAATAAAAGTAACACATACAATATTATAATACCATTAAATGGATTATCGTGATAAATGTGGTATTTCTTATTTAATTGTTTTAAATTATGTATATCATAATCATATTATTGAAAGTTTCAATTTGATAATAGGTAATTAATCTTATTTATCTGATGAACTTTCTAATTAATTAATGATGCCTGGATAATTATTATAATATGATGCTTATCATAATTTTGTTTTTTTTTTTTACATACCTATGTACATATATATTATTGTACATACATATATATTGACCCATACCTATGGAATACATCTCCATTTTACTACATGCCCTTTTGATAACAATATATCCACATGTAAAAAATAGAACAAAATAAAAAGTAATAGATAGCTTAGATTTATATAAAAATATTTTAGATACAATTATTTTAAATTAAAAAAAAATTCATTTCCATCATTTCTATATATTTTTTTTTAATTTAGTAAGCTGCTTAAATTTTTTTTCAGATTTATATACAGACGAAAATCACACCACCTTTTCACCAGCGCATTCTATAAGGTATTTTTACAAACTTCCCTGACAGATGTGCTAGTATTTTATTATGCCTAATTTTATTATACTAATAATAATGTTATAGAGACTAATAGTAAATTTGGTAATAAAAGGGATCATTCTCGCCTTGAAAACATTGATTCATTAATTAGAAAACAATTATATACACCTACAACCCCCAAGGATACACCAGGGGATATAATACTTTTGACCCATACCGACTTCAATCTTCTGCTGGGAGCGGCTCATGTAAAATTGGTTTAAATATAGTATGCGATGTGGTTATTATAGTAATAGAAATAAAATTAAAAATAGAGGAACAGAAATATCAGATAGTACAGTATTAAATGGTTTTAGAAAGATTAGAAAACTTGAATATTTTGGTACAACAATCAAATATATCTATAAGTAATTGATAAAATAAAATGGACTCTTAAGTATACAATTCTTCAATGGAATTATCGGCCAGCAGTTTGCTTGGCTCCATACAATCTGATGTGATCGCTTTGTGCGAAACATGTTTAAACTTAGAAAAAATCTATAATTTTATACTGTATCGTACGTATGTCAAGATAGGCAGGACGAAAAAGTGGGGGTCGGCCCTTCTTATGAGAAATCAGATTAATTTTGATGTAAAAAACTATTTATGGCCTAAATGAAGTTTTTTGTAAAGGGTTTTATTAAAGTTAAATTCCGGCACAAACTTTTCTTTCACTCTATAATAATCCCAGTATCAACATATCTATAGCGGTATATGTGTTTTGAAAGTAATTGCAATCCTCTGTTTCTGTTTGAGTACTTCCATTGTTTTTTTCGGTTCTGATTATATTGATAGCAAGGGAAATAAATTATTCCAAACGGCGCAGATGTCTTAACATGATTTTTTTTGAATGCTGGTAGTCTCACGCTAATCAATTATTATACTCAAATTAGAAATTCAGCAATAGATATTACATTTTTTCTTCTCAGTGTATTATATATTTTCGTGGCAAATATTGCATGATCTTATGGGTTCAAACCATTTGCCAATTTTAATAATAATCTACATAAATCTATCTTAAATTGCAACAGCGAGGGTCAAGCAGAAAATGGAATGTCCTGAAAGCGAATGGGAGAAATTTGAATACATTCTATGCAGGTCAGAGGACACTCAAGACTATGAATATTTTATTTCTAACTTAAGTTAAATGAAGCATGTGAGAAATCAATTCCGCACTATAAACAAATACTAATTGCAAATAGGGGAATTATGGAGGAAATATGGTGGAATTATGGAATGAAGGGATGCGCCACAAGTATTATAATCGTAAAGTAGCAATATATTATAAAAATGATCCCTCATTGGAGAATTTCTTAGAGTATAAACAAAGGTGAACCCTAACTAAGCGGACCACAAAAGAAAAATCAATCGAAATGTACTAATAAAAAACATTATGGGATAATATTAGGAAATTAAAGAATAGGAAGGCATAATTACTTGCAACTTAAAAATCTGAAGTTGTTCATATGATTTTTTAAAAAACCCACTCCTGCTTTAGCATCTAATTACAGACCCTCCTCTATGGTAGTCCGGGCAACTTTCTCTTAGAAGAATTTAAGTTCTACGAAGTGTCTGCTGTTATGAAACATAATACAAATACGTCCCACGGAAAGGATCAAATAACTTAAATTCTGTATTATCAAAAATGCCTTTGGGTAATTTGTTAGAATTAAAAGAAAATTTTCAATAGCATTTGGACATCTTGAATATAACCCAAGAAAGGAAGGATTCTGTTATTGAAGCTCCTCTGTTAAAACCAACTAAATGCCCTAATGATAGTAATTCCTATCATCCTATCCTGTTGTGTACAAATGGCACTCGAACGTCTGATTAAAATCGTATGACTTGGTGGTTGGAATATTATGACATAGTACCTAAGAGTCAATTCGGTTTTAGGAAGGGCAAGTCGATAGTGGAATTTTCACCCATATGAATTTGACAGATCTATGATGAAATTACCTAGCTGTTGTTTGCTTTTCACATCTGAACTGACAGCAATTTGGCAAGCTTTAAAATATATCAAGAACCGGAGTGGGTTACAGAGGTTGCTATCCTCAGCAAGAGTGCTCTGGTTCAATTAGGTAATATAACCTCGATAGCAAAAGCAATGATATTTTGCCAAAAATTTTAAATAGGTCAATGTTTTGACTAAAAAGAAAATTAGGTTCACTTTGAATGGATAAAGGCTCATGCCGGAAAAATGTTTAATGAGATCGTCGATAAACTGGCCAAGAAAACTGTAACTAAGGCATTCCTATAAATACTAAAGTTCCATATATAGGTTTTAAAAGAATAATTCTGTGAATATATAGAAAGAGAAATTTGCTATTTCTAAGGGTCATTTCTATAAATGTAAACACCCACTGATGGATAAGCTGTGGTATGTAAATGGAGTAATTTTCAAAAATGAATACCATATTATATGCAGGGCTTGTAATGAATGTGAGGCATTGGAGCACGTCCTGATGACCTGCAAATAGGCATGAGGAAAATCGAAAGGAATGTTTAAAATGCTTATCCCTCACTGGTGATGCTGTTTAACTATAAGTACTCCCACAACAGAATCGGTGGAGGGTTATCAGATAATCGTAAAATTTTTAGCGGTAATAGACCGTACAGTATAGAGAAAAAGTAGAAATCAATTATTTCTTTTTAAACAAATTAATGCGCTGGCTCACTGCTGGTGCAAAAAAAAAATCAGATTAAATCGATGTGAAAAAGTAGAAAATTATGTTCTACAAAGTGTAGACCCTACATAATAATCTATATCCTCTTTTTGTTTTAAATTTATGTAAATAGAATTAAAAACGAAAAAGCAATTAATGAGAATAAATCTTTAATTTCTTTTGAATTCATTTCCAAAGAAGGAAAAATTAAAATAATTATGGCAATTAGAGACTATTATAATTCGTCTACAGTCTGTTATTACAATATATATACCATCATTTATAAAATGATAACTAAAAATATATATTTTATAAAAATAACTTAATACTATTTAAATATTAGTAAATAAACACCTTATTCACTATATCACAATTCATAACCTCCAAGAAATTTTTATTTACAGTTACTGCTGGATTATTTTATAATTTGGAAATTATATTCTTAAGTTTAAAAAAGTATTATTTATATTAAAGATAATTCAAATAGCCAAGAAACAAAAATCAGATTTAAGTTTTTATACCATTTTTTTTCCATTTTTTAACACTGTAAAATTCTATAAATTAAATCTACCATTTATTTACAGTAATTGTACTTAACTATTGGTACAAATATTGCTAATTGTTTATTTTTTTCATTTTTTTTTGTTTTTGTTTCTCTGACTTAGCATAAATTTATTAATACAGAGGTAAGCTATAGCAATCAGGTACTGTAGGATAATTAAAACCTCTTTAAAGAAAATGTAGATGTTTTTTTGTTTTAAGGTGAAATTACTTTTTGGTTATACTGAAACTTATGAAGTTCTTTAAGTTTAAATATTTATGAAAAAAATATGATTGAGAGTTAGAATCGAATCTTGCAGGGAAACATGAATTACATAGCTACTTCTCCAGGGATTGTGGATCCCCTAAGGACCCTAACCCTTAACATTACAAACAACAGTTGTACCACCGTCCTCGGCTACTAGGATGGCAGAAGGAGCCATGTAAGACAACTACAGGAATTTAACCGTACTTTACACGGGCAATTTCAAGATCACCTCTGCCAACGCATTTATTACCAGCTGTAATTCCACCCTCTCCACTTATTTAAGGTCTAAATTTATACATTAATTTAGACTTGCAAGGTACCAGCTTTTTTGGGGGAGAAATGGTCTAGCCATTTCTTCACGGATCTTGGGCATTTATGCTCGGTTATACCTTCGCCTAGCTATGTAAATACCCCAACACTTATACAATACAATAGGGCCACAGAGAGAATTGATGTATAACTAGTTGAGGTTAGCGTAGCCAGAGACAAACTCTACTTATGATCACTCCTACTCTTTACATCTCTACTACTCTAACTCAATCTCTACTACTCAAACTCTACTACTCTATTCATTCACTCCTACTCTTTACAGCTAATATAGAAAGCCTGTATCTTTCTATTTTACCAGACATAATAAGATTTTTCTAGACCATATTGTCTAGCCACTGCCTTCTCTTCTCAACTGCCTTCGTCTAGTCAAGCAAGTGGCAGTGATTATGATCTAGGTAGCCGTGGACTTTAGCTATCTAGTTACAAAAAAAAAACACCACATCTACTGCTTATCCAACCTTATAGCCCTTAAATTTAAAATAAAGAATTATTGGTTAGGTTAGTCCATTAGTACATTGGACCATGACTGAGATTGTGTCAGTTTTCTTCGTCCTATTTCCGAACCAATTCGGTTCATCAACGGGTGTTCTAAAGTTGACAGCAACTTTGAACAATGAAAGTCCAAATTTCTTTCTATACAGTCTAATTAAACAATACTGTGATGACGGATGAATATTTGAAACCGGTCCGAAAAAAGAGAAAGAAACCAATTATCACAATCGCTGAAGAAAAAGAAGCTCATTCAAATAATAGTAATAATAATAATAATAATAATAAAAACTGTTTCATAAGAATTTGAAAGTTATCAGTTGACCAAAATTTTGCTAAGATAAATCATTTAACAGATTTTTTGTTTTCGTTGTGCAACCGTAGTTTTTTTTTCTTTTTATCTCAGATTTCACCTTAATCTAGACGAATTTGATGAAAAAGTTGACTGTTAAAATAAAAAAAAATTGAAGGAAACTTCCGGCCAAATATTGGCTACATAATAATATTTTAAATTTTGTTAGCTCATATGATAATATTTTAACACAAAAAGACAAAAATATAGATCACAATTTGGAGGAAAAGAACAGAAAAATTTGTGTTAAAATAAACAAAAAATAAAATATTTACTAATAAACGGAAACATTTAGTTATTTCTAAAAAGAAAAACAAACTAAAGTCTTAATTGCTTAGTGGCCTCAAAAAGCGTAAAAAAAAACTAAAGATGAAAATGAGTTGAATGAAATAATGTCATTAAATGACGTTAAGAATTCCGCTTAAAATAATAATGATAATAATATCTAAATAATGATTGAATTGATTGGAAATATAAAAATGAAATTTAACATTGATGACACAAAATGTAAAAATCATAAAATTATAATCAACTCAATATTTCATCAATTAGCGGATATGTTTAGAAAAAAATCAACAAATAAGGCCGACTATATAGCAAAAAAACATTACTTGAGCATATTGGTTCTCTTAAGAACCCCTTTGGAATGAAGGATTAGAAACCTATACAAATTCCTGAGGCTTACTTTTCTTATTTCTTTCTTCAAAAAAAAATAAATAAACCTCAAAAACCAATATCATTAACATTCTTCATTTTGTACAGCCAACAATGAACAATAATACAAGTCCATCTCTTTAGAAGAATCATTCTTTTTTGTTAAAGGAGGCGGATGACGTTTCTTGTTGCTAGCCAAGCCTGACATATCCACTGTCCAATCATCATTGTGTGCAGTTCTCAAGTTTGCAGGACCATTATTAGTATTGCCTCTATTGCTGGATATCAGATTGATCTTTGGTATCAATAAGGCACTGGCCAGCGATAATAATATAAAAGCAACACCACCAACTAGAAACAAATATGTGGCCAGTACTTGTAAGATTGGACCAAGTGTTAGATAGATGTAGAATTTTGCGTTCATTCCTGAGGGAAGTCCGGGCATAGACTGAAAAAAAAATAAACAATATTTGGATTATTTTATAATGAGATACTTTCAACCATTCCAAGCCGAAGAAGAAGTGAGGGATAGACGAGCGTGAGTAACAATGTGATACAGAAAAAGCCAGAATACACGCTACAAAGTACGATAGGTAGGTTTGAAAGGATACAACACTTCTTTTATTCGGGTCTTCTAGAACAAGCAGATGCCAGCGTTGGATATGAGAAACTTGAATAAGGATCTTCAAGAGGCGTCATAACCGTGAAATATAAGTTCACTTCTTTAAAGACGCAGATGTCCTTCTGGCAAGCATAAAATTATCAAGGCTGCTTTGGGCAGGGCATATGATTTGGGAGAAAGCGATATGTCGAAACTTATATATGGCGATATATCAGTGATAGGCAGGTACAACCAGAGGGCTCAGAAAGGTAGGACGGTCAAAATTGCGATGGCAGGATAGGTAGGTGAGGGATGATACCAGAAGTTTTGGACTAGGAAGTCATCTGAAGCAGTTGAGAGAGATGAATGGAGGGAAATTTTGAAGAAGTTAAGATTCAATAAAGCGTTGCAAAGCCATAGTTGCTATTCATAATCTCGATATTACATTTCTAAAGTGCCATAATAAGACAAGTTTTATACCAAATCACATTTTTACAACCCAATTATTGCCCAATAAACTGGAGATGTATATAATGAGCCTCAATGGGCGAGATTATTGGCTGTGTCGTAACAATAAATGTGATGAGGTGTCAGCCCAAGAAGAGAACCATTTAATATAATAGGAAAATTGTATAGAAGAAGATTGGAGAAATTGTCTTATTCCGTCTAACAATGTTGCTTTACTATCGAGATCTCTATCCGAGCTGTAGAATGATCTGTTTTGAATAAGGAGCCTTCGAATACAAGACGGAGAAGGACAAGACGTTGGGAGACTATAACTTTGAAGATATTTGAGGGCAATACAAACCTTGATGATTTAAAGAAGGATATTGACAGGTGTATGACAGCCTATAAAATTAATGTCCGTGGCCATTCCAGCTTGGTATTAAGAGTGAGCAAACTTTATATTTATTTTGGAAATATTCCAGTTTTTTTAGACTAAATAAGTACACTAAAAATTTCACTTACTATTTCTGTCCACAACATAGGTAACACCATGTTACTAAATTGTTGTACATGAGCCATAGTTGACAAATCTGAGAAAGCCATATTGATCTGCATTCTTACAGATAAATTCAATGGTAACCCTGATTCCTAAGATATTTAAAATAAAAATAAGTAAATAATAAAAACAAATATATTATGCTAAAACGCAAAGTAATTGGTTATAATTTTTGATAATTAACTTGTAAATGAAAATTATTTCTTACCTCATTGATGACAAAGAAAGTTTTATGCAAATCTTCAGATGGGTGCATTCCTTCAATTGCATTTTGAACAGTTTCATCAGTGTCATAAAAATGAGGATATGACAAAGCAATTGGAAAACCTAAAAAAAAAAAATAATATATCACACTTTAAGAAAAATAAAACAAAGATTTATTAAAATTTATTTTTCACAATTTTTTTAACAGTTTAACCGAAAAAAGAAGTAGAAAGAATTTGATTGAAACGAGCTATATTCATTATAGAAAGGATCTTCGGGAAACTATATACTTTTTGGGAGCGAATATAGGAATAGAAGGAGCTGTTCACCTTCAATTTGACATTCCTTTGACTGAAGTATTTATTAGGTCATACTTTCCAAAATGAGTAGGTTTTATGTATATGTATCTTAAGATCGTCAGTTTATCGAAAACAATATTCGGCATTATGCAGCTTGGTTAATTTTATTTTTTCCAATCTACCACTATTTTTATTTCAATAAGAACCACTGCGCAAACATTTTTACTTTCTTTTCCTGCGGTAAAATTAAGGTTTCAAAGAAATTACAGGTTTAGTGTTCTGTGATCCTTAAAAAGCAGTATTTTGGGAAAATCTCTCTCTAGATCGCTCTTTCCGTGTGTATATGTGAATTGTATGTATATGTACATATATGTGTGGCTTTCTCTAACGATTTTCTGGAAACTTTATATGCTAAGACCATAAGACACTAATTAGACCTGTGTATATGACTTCAACTGTAACTTTATTTCAAACATTTTCCTGGGAAATTTGATTTTAGAGGAGCATCTGGGAAACCGGCGACCATATGGTTTCCTATCAACTGACATTTTGCCATTTCATTGTAGAGACCGTTTTCAAATCTATTAATTAATATTAAGGCTAACTAAACATTTAATAAACAAACGTATCAATTTTGCAGAACTTTGTCAGTTAGAACTTGTGAAATATTTTACACTAGATTTCTTTAATCAATAAAAAAAATACCGTAAGTATTTACATTTACTTTTAGTAATGTATAAAGATTGGTTACTTGGCCTTCATTGACCTCCAAAAAGCTTACGACTCAGTTCAGCTTAAGAAACTCTGGGATGCTTTAGTTTCAGCATGTGTAAGTAGGGTACTCATAAAAGTTATGAACAGAAGCGCAAGTCACTCTTCGTTACGTATTTACAAGATCTTTTCCGGTTTCTAGAGAACATACACAAGGCTGCTGCCTCTCTCCACTACTATATTCATCATATACCTAGAATAAGCTCTAAAAATATGGAAGGAAAAGTGTCTGGTGGAGAGGACTTTTCACTCTCGATGTTCAGATCCTTTGATCTCGAATATATGATGGGGAAAGTGCCCGAACAAAATGGCAAATGGGGATTAGAGATGAACCGTACCAAAACAGAATACATGGCTTTTAACTTCTTCGGAAGGTCTTTTGATAGATGATTGCATTACCTCGTAGTTCAGAAATCTAGTATGCATAGATGAACGGGGAACCCTCGGAAAAGACTTTATACGAAAGTATCAAGAGAAAGAATTTCTGGGAACATCAAAATTTGAGTTATGGAACACAAGTTAGAAGCTAAAAAATAAATATACTATGTTTTTCTTTTAGGAACGACCCTATATGGTGCGGAATCCTGGACTCTGAAAGAAAAGACTTCAAAAAAATTACTGGCCCTAGAGACAGATTTTTGGAGGAGATGTTGCGGTGTCTCAAGGATCCAACATGTTCCCAATTCGAATCGGTTCGGCCATATGATGCGTATGTATGAGAATAGAGATCATAGAAAATTCACTATTTTTAAATGTAGTGGGGAACGGTATATGATTGCTTATTGTCTACAGCGGACAAAAAAAACGATCGGTTAAAAAAAAAGCAGGTTTCAATGAAAAATGGGATTAAATAAATATCCAAACTTAGATAGCCTGTTTAGGAGGGAGTAACCACTGCGGCCTGAACGCTTGATAAGCGTAAGTATGTGGAGGTAGCCAGAGTTCTGTGGGTACACTGAACCAAAGTAGTTGCAGGTCCTATATGTATTGGGTAAATGTTGATGATGTCAGTATACCCCGGGATTACCGGTAGGGATGTCGCGATCCCTAAAGAAGTGGCAAGTCCACTATGGTAATCCACGGGAATGGGTAGCGTAATTGAACATTATCAACATTAACTATAAATTCCTTACCATAATAACATTCATGTACATCCAGTATCCCCCTTGGTAAACATTTCTTATGGCAGAAACACTTATTGGTTGGGTCTATAAAGCCATTGTCCATGGAATTATTTTTGAATTCATATCTATAGCCATGGATTCCTTTCACTACTTCTTCACCAACACGAACCTATATTGTAAGAATAAAAAGAGAGATATTAATTTGAAGAACAACAGTTCGTACTTTTAAGTGTACACAAATGAGTTATAAAAAATTAGTTAAAAATTTCGAGCAAACTATTTACCAAAGTCATAGAACGGCAAAGTGATTTCCTGAAGAAAGTTAACTCTTGATCTTTAGAGATGAGTGAATTAAATTTGGTACCATCACTGGCGCCAGTCACATTATTACATGGAGCTTCCCATTGTGGCAAATAATTCAGACCATTATAATTGTCCAATAAGCCGGACAAATGTATATCTGTGGTTCCTGAGAATGTAGTACTTATGTCGCCTTCGAAATTGTACATCTAGAAAATAAGAAGTTTATAATAATATAATATTTATTTATAAATATATGTATAATTTATAATAAATATATTTATGATAAATTGATCTTTCAATACATATACTAATTGGAATTTAAATAGGGAAGTGATATTATTATTTTGTGGTATGATATTAAGATTCAGAGGAGAATTAAATATGTATTATATGAAAAAATACCAGGTTAGGAAAATTCTTAAATAGACGTGTTAATTTTCGGCATGGATATTTCACAATTTTTTCGACTAAAACAATTTTCTTAAACCACGTATGTGTAGCGCGCACATATAAACCTATTCTTTATCGGGTTTTTTAATGGTCATTTTTTCCGAATATAAGAAAATTACATTATTCTGTAATTATTTATGTTAAATTAATGAGTTATTAATGTTAAATTATGAGTAATTAATGAATTATTTATGTGACGATGAGTCCAAAACATATTGTGTCCCTCTATGAATATAATGTATATTTGTAAATATTATAAATATATATTAGATTTGAAACCTATTTCTTTTATTTGAAATATTTTTTCTAAAAAATCATTTTAGGAAAGTTCCGGGGTTGCTAAGGCTTTATTCAATGAAAATTTGCTAAATTCGTCAATGGCTCCATAGATAAATTGCAGTAAGATAAAGCCCTAGTAGTGTTTCAGTCCAGATTTGTTTCCATACAATTAGTGGCGAATAAATTATTAGTAATCGAATAAAGCACCAGCAAATTCGTCAAACACAAAAGTTCGCCACTCAATGGTTTCATTAATATTCACACTGAGGCGTCACCTTTGAGCCTCCAAGCGCACGTCAAGCACTTATTACCTACCCTGTCACGCTGACTACAATGTATTAGCGTATGAGTTTCAACTTGGACAGCCAGCTCTTCTTTCTAAAGGCTGTTCAAGAACTAGAAAAAATGAGAATAAAAAGCTGACCATCTGAGAGATTTAAAGATCAGTCACCAAATAAATTTTAAGGGGTTAAGAAAACCGCCAGATCAACTTTGATGACTCAACAAGTCTCAACATCAAGCTTGAAAAGTTCACCTCGCAAGCAACACCAGCTCACCACTGTTAGAACAAGCAAGAGTTCTAACTAGTCACACCACTTCTTCAAACGACTCACAACAGCCAACTACATCCATTCATCATTCTACATTCATCACCACGCTCAAAACCATCAGCTTCACTCTGAGCTCGGTCACTTTATCCTGTATCAGTTACTGGCTCTCATTTCAACATTCATAGTTCCTGCTAACATTACACGATTTTTAGATATGTAAAAAGAAAAACTGAATTTGATTGTATAAAGTCAATCAAGTGTAGAGTACTTAGTAAAGTGTTGGGTCTGCGCCCTTGATAAATAAATCATTTTAGATATCTTTCTAAACTTTTCTCCAATATTAAACAGATCTTATTAAAAGAACATTAAAATTAAGAAAATGAAAATTATAGGTATTATCAAGAACATTGATTAGATTCGTGTCCAAAATATCAGGAAACTATTGGAAGAAACGAAGTGCTGAGGAGTTGAGTTGTTTGTTAATTGAACAATAGCAGTGATATATTCTTTAATTGTTAAAGTAACCATATGAAGCGCTAACAACACTATAATATCCGATTATTCCGTCAGTACCTGCTTCTTTTTCAGGTTCCTGATCGCAGATCTTTTCGGATGTTCATCCATTATCAGCAATAGATCTGGTAAGGACTGTTTAGAAATGTTGACCTTCGTTGTTCAATATTTCTGACACCTCCACAGCGACTGATTTTTACGAGGGAGTATTCGTATATTCAGTCAGTAAAGTCGTGCGACGGAAACTTTGAATAGACTGTCTGGCTAAATCAAAACTCTAACGATAAATGAAATTCTGAAACTGGCCAGAAAAACCGATCTAGACGTAATGAATGCGGTCACAATCTGATGTAATTCGAGTACTTGTTACTACTGTGAATCCAATCCAATTATTTGTTCAATATTATATTTGAAGAATAAATAAATACAAACCAAAAAGTTTTACTTACTCTATCGATAAGCCCCAGTTTGCCAAAACTGATCCAAGATGGCATCAATTTATTTCCCAGTGTTAACAGGGTGCTTTTGTAGCCAAACATAAATTCTTTAGCAGTCATCGATACTAACGGCTTTGTTTGTGTCTGCCTAATTAGGACATTCACTCCTAGCCTTGTTAGCATTGAAGATGTAGACATCACTTGCGCAAAACTCTAACAAACAAACAAAATATTGTGATATTAAAAGAAAATTTGCAGTTAATACATTATATTTAAGGTGATACTTTTGTGATCAGTTGAATTCTGATGCTGATTAATTTATTTTTTATTTTCTCTTACACTTATCGCTCTGTCCTCATGTTGATCTAGTGGCCACGCACTCTCCTTTGGTGCCAGAATATAGGGTTCGATACCCTTGAGGGCAAAGACCTGTGTTGACCTAGTGACATGAGAGAAAATTGGGAAGCTACACTAGTAGCGAAGGCCAGAACTGAACGGCGACGGGAATTGCCGTCTGACAATATTGCTCTATAAAAGGAAATTGTGATCATATGATCAGTGATGATTCAAATTTTCGGAATTGAGTTACTACCGGAAATGTTTTCAGTCCCAAAATAAGAGAACAATGTTTTAGTGAATATTCCTCTTTCCCTTCTACCATCTCTTCCTCTACCTCTGTCCGTGTTAAACAAAAATCTTAAAGATGAAAAATTGCAAGAAGCTCAAGCTTCTTGATATATATGCCTCGTTTCATATTTCCAATTGATCCGGCAGGAAGGTTTCGTTCAAAATCTTCACTTTTTTGGAATATATTCAAAAAGGCTATTGAGATTGTGTTTAAACTTTGGGTACCGATAAAACACCTATAGTTCTATCACACTTTTATTTTGGTGAAGGTACTCGCCGTAGCGAGTCCAACCCATTGCTAGGGCTTGGTAAGAGTGAGAGACTATTCTAACTTGTCGTTTCAATCGCCCGCAGCGATAACTATATACAAGCACCTCTCAGGAGGGACTTCTGAGCACCACACTTGCGTACAACTTCACGACCAACTAGTGTTGGTTAACTTCAATTAAACAGACAGAATTCACAATGGAATCCTTTTAGTTTGTATTTACTTTGGAATTACTCTCTTACTTTTGATTGAAATATTTGCTGAAAAAATTATTTTACAATGGGGTGGTATGGAGATACTGATGCGATACGTTACTCTCTGTCATTTTATTATAGTGTAATCCGAGTCCCAACTCTCTGTATATTATTTCAAAGAAACTTTGATTGAAAGAAGACTGATAAAAGTGTCAAGTTTTTAAGTAAATTTGCCAATGAGTAACTTTTGTATTGTTTTTAATACCAGATTTTTTTTTGTAATTACTATATTAGACAACTCTGTCTGCACAATGTAATTTAACGAAATTCATTTGTGAGAATAATATGTTAATTTTTTTTTGTTTATCATAAAAATTCATATAAAATGTTAATTTACAAAACCTTTCGCACAGAAATTAATAACACTGTTGTTAATGATGTTAACAGCACTATTGTTTTGTTATGGATATGAATTAGGTAATGTTTTTGAATAATTTCACTTAAGAACAATTTGTTGAAACTAAAATTCGCTTAATTATACAATAACTGTGTAAACTGACACTTGTAGCGCTAGTGTTTTTTCTGTTTTATGAACTTACTAAATACCAGTGTCTAATGCGAGCGGTAACTAAAAATGATTTCTGTTAAAATCGTTTGACCAATATAAGCTGAAGTTTCGCTGGTCTATTTATTTTAAATAAATTTAATTACTTACCAATAAAGCAATGTTTGGCAACACTAAAATATCATCTTCCGTGCCATTAGACAGTTCAGGCACCCAGGTTAATGGATGTACAGGAATTGCTGTGATAGTTCCATTCTCATTGAAAGTTACATTCTCATGGGCCATACTTTCCCTAAAAAGTATGTGTAAATTAGTAAGAAAAACTTTAGTGATTGTCAAATAAAAGTAATGTGAAAATTTTAATAAGAAGAGAAAATTTAATTTCCCCCTGAAGTACATTTTCGAAGAGAAGGAGCGCGAGTACGAGTACTGATTTTAATTTTTCTTCCTTTTACTGTTGTAAGAAGAAGTATTGCGACTGTGTCAAAATGGTTCTTTTTTCACCGGAAGTAGAAGTTTCGAGATCCCAAAAAGGAGAAGGTATAAATTATTTGTCACGTGTCTGAAAAAATATCTGAAATGTGAAAAATTTGAATTTATATTACCTTCAGAAACTACAATCGCTTTACGGACCTACATGGACCATGGACCTACAGACCTAACTTGGAAGCACATTACCGATTTTTTTTTAATAGTTTTTCGCGCTTTTTAGAAAATCTCTTAACGATTTTGTTTATAGATAATAAAGGCTTGCCCATTATTTTTTTGTCACGAAAAATGATTGTTGGAGGATACCGGCAATGGAGCGTTAAGGATGTTAAGCTTTCCTCTAAAATGTCCCTTTTGAACAATGTATAACGCGGCTGAAATGATGGTTAATGTTTGATTTTCTAAAGATAACTGGTTAGTAAAATTAAATATTTGAGATATGGGGATAATTGCATGGGATGCCTAGTTTAAATCGCTTAGAGGCCTTCCCCTGAGGAAAATGCTGCATACTAACAAATGTCTTCATGGACATTCAAATTCAGCGGACACTTGAAGAAGTGGACCGGCACTAGAACGTAATGGTGCCTACACAAATTATTTGGGAACATCAAGGAGATTCCAATATTAGCATGGCAGCTGTAGGGGAGCGTACTAGGTCTTCAAGGTCGCGGGCACCACATCCACCTTCAAAAGAGGGGCCTCTCCCCAGGGTTCAATCGGCATTAGTCGTTTTTTGGAATGTTTTAAACCAAATGTTTATAAAATATATAGGTTGCAATAAGTAGTAATAAATGTAAATTTACTAACTTGTAAACATAAGGTCCAACTTCTTGTACTCTTAATTTTTCAGTGCCTTTCAGAAATGCATCTTTATTAGTGATATTAAATAGATAAACTTTCAATAGTAGATCTACTTCCGGTTTTTCCCAGATTAAAAATGTTTCACTGCCTTCGCTGAAGATTACTTTCTGTAAATGGATTGATTAGAAATTAATAAAAATACTATAAATTCTTATAATATTCAGTGTTCTAGTTTTTTATTAGAGAGTGCTTTAGATAATGAAATTTATACTGACCATTTTGAATACTATCTGATAAGGATCTACCGCCACTATTATAGTTCCTAGAATAATCGCACAGAGGCCGCAGACTGTAGTAGTGTATACCCCTGAAACACAAACAAAATATGACGCATTAATATTCAAGTTTATATATAAAATAGAAATCATAATGTAGTGGTTATGAGCATGCACCTATACATGGGAGGTGCCCCCAGTTCGATTCCCCCGTATAACTGCAAAATTTTATATTCCTTTATAAACTGTTAATAGTAAAGTAGGTGCTTCCGCCCCAGTCCCTGACATCTAATTCGGTACTTGGACGTAAACAAAATAAATAATATATTCGCGATGTATTGGTCAACAGTCACAAAATATAATTTTAAGAGAAAGAGAGTCCCTTACTACAGAAAAATAAAAAACTACAATCTATTCAAAATAAATTAAAATTAAGGAAGCACTTTTTGAACTGAACTTGCAGCATAAAAAAAAAAATACATAAATTGAGTATAGTCGCACATCCGGTTGACGCATTTTGAGGGAGACCTTCGTGTGGTATCCTCAAGTGGCACCTACGTATGTACATCAAGTATGACTTTTTTTATATTCATTGACCTCAAAAACCTGTAAATTCAGCCATTTTCAAAAATTTTACCCCACCTTTTTATTAATGGTAAGAAAAAATAAAAAATCAACTCAGAACAAGGAAGTATAGTGATGAAACCGGAAATTACATAATTATTCCGTTCTTTTAATTTGCATTTTTTTTTAAATCATAACCTTCATAAGTAAATCGCATCTTACTGTTGTTATTTAAATTTAAATTAATTTGAATTGTAAGTAGTAATATAATTTATCCTGCTATTCCATTTATTAGAGTATTTCCTTTTTTATTTTACTTTTTATCACTGTAATTATTTTAATGCATAATAATTGCAAAGTTAATCAATCTCTTTAAGGAAGAAAACAAAATAATAAGGATAACAAAGGAAGAAAACATAATAATAAAAAAAAAACAATGTCTCACAGCTCTTTATTTATAGACATAATTATTAAGGATTCTTACTTTCTCTTTGTCCTAGTAACAGGAAGTATTATAATTATTGGTACCAGTGGAGAAGGACTTAATCCGGTACTCAACAATAAAAAAAATATATATGTGGCCTAGTAAGGCTCTGCGGACTGAACAGTATAGAGGTGGTCCTGAAAAGGGCCGCTACCCTGACTAAGGACGATTCTATGCTGGTGGCGCTGTCCAGCGAGTAGGTTGGTGTGGCCCTGAAAAGAGCCGCACCAGCTACACGTTCGTCGAAGAAGGTAAGTGAGTTGCGCCGCCCTGGTAGGGCTGTGCAAGCTCGCAGCAAGTGAGTCGAGGTGTCCCTGAAAAGGGCTGTAAGTGTGTGTTTGGTAGCCGGCTTTGGGAGCCCCGGCAGCGTGGCCAACACCCCGATAAACCCCGGTACCTGCTGACCTCCCACACACTAGTACCTCTAACTGCGGCTGCACTCGTTGCTTGTCCTTGGCCCGCGGTTTATACTGTTCGCCTGCTCGTAGGTTCCCAGGCTGTACTTCAAGCTTGAGCTCCTCTGCGTCCTCAGCCAGCAGGCTAGGATGGTTCCAGGTCTGTTGACTGGTGTATCTCGAGCCTTGTGGCACCTCCAGTAGTTACTGTCAAAGTGATTCAGTATATTTTGTTGGTAGCTGCCCAGAGTGGTTAAAAGCTTGTTCAACTTCTTGGGTCGATAAAAATGTGACTGACTGTGTGTTGGGTGTGCTCAATGCACCGCCTTATATACTGGCGACGACGGTGTCGCCGTCTGTGGGCCAAGCCCTGAACCAATCTGGTGCAGTGTACCATCCTAAAAAGGACTGTTAAAATGTGGCAGTGTTGCCTTTATTTATATTTTACATAAAAATGTTTATTTCGAACAAAACATTAATTAAAATACATTTCACTTAAATATACATTGGAAAAATATACAAATTATACATTTAATATGGGAATGTTTTGATTAAGTATCAGTTAGGTTGGTACTCCAACAATAATCATGTCAAATTTTCGATATCTAACTTTCACCGGATCAAAATACACATTTTGAGGTCCCTTGAATTCAAAAAGTGGTTATTAGAAAATGGTCTGCGTTTGTGTTTGTGTTTGAGTAGTGAACAGCACAGCTCAAAAAAGAATAAATCGCAGAATGTTCAAAATTGACATTCCCTGTGGGTTAACCATGGGATTCGACAGGAACATACCTGTCAACATTCCTCAACCGGAAGTATCATGTTCTGAATTTGTTTTAGCAGTTTTTTGCGATTTGCTCAAAAACGGCTGCAACGATATAATTTAAACTTAATTTATTTGCACAAAGAAAGAGCAAACTTTTCTTTGTAATATTTCTGTGGGAAAATTCATTAAAGGCCGATTTTGGAGGAGGGATAGGTTTATGTATTTTTCTAAGTGTTCTTTCAATTTCTTATATAACTGTATCAACTGAGTAATATTAAATAGAATTAAATATGTTGTCAATTTTCTGAATTTGAATAAAAATCGTTTAAAAACCGATTGGTTTGAATAAAAACCGGAAGTGCGTTTCTACAGTGCAGTTTTTCAATTTTTTCGAAAACGGCTTCAACAGTTTTCTTTAAACTTAGTGATATACTATCTGATAAGGATGAATCACATGTGAATGTCTGCACATTCAAAGTGCTATTTCTATTTGAAACATTTCTCCGGAAAAATTCATTAAAGGTGGTTGGTTGTGAGAGGGGCGGGATTATGTTTCCCTATAAAGTGTTATTATAGTTTATTATCCAATTCTATCATCTAAATCATTTAATTAGAATTAAATAGGTTTTCAAAATTCTGATTTGAAGAACATCGATTGATCGAGATTGTATTTTTACTGAAGTTATTTTAGTTTTTTACGATTTTACCTATAAAAACACCGACGGATTTCATTAAATTTTATGAACAGAACTATCACTGCTATTGGGAACTTTTTGTGTGGTTTCCTCAAAAAAGTCGTTATTAAGTTTATATTCTCCGATTGATAGAAAATTGAAGTCAAGAGAATATTTAGTAAAAATTTTTAAAAGTTGAAAAAATTTCTGTGAACAAGTTTGAAAAATCTGTGTAAACTGCAGTAAGGGAAAGTCGTGTGATTGTTTCACACCAGATTTTTTTATTTTTATTTTGAAAAACTTTTATTTACATTCAACCGTTTGATCAAGCAGAGAAAACAAAATCAACAAATTCGATCCAATAAGTTAATAGACTAATTTTGTGTGTGGGGTGTAGGTTAACCTTTTTGTTTTGCTTGAGCATATCGAATAGGCCTTGCATAAAGCCTTCAAGAGCTTCTAGGACTTTGTTCTCAAAACAACATCATAATCCTAGGGATTCTAGAACGATTGTTGTGGTGGTTGGTTCCGCAGAGCTGGAAAGCATCAGATACATTTTCATCAGAGAGGCTGCTTCATTTTGTGGTCATCGACCGGTTTCGGGCATTCGCCCATCTTCAGGATGCGTTTGTCAGACAGTGGGATAATACAGACTTGCATAGAGCAAATTCAGTTTATACACTGACTCTTGAGTCAGTTTTTTATACATATACATATACTTATACACTTGTTCCTTGAGTCAGTGTATAAACAGAATTTGCTCTGTGTAAGTCTGTGTTATCACACTGTCTGACAAACGCATCCTGAAGGTGGGCGAACGCCCGAAACCGGTCGATGACCACAAAATGAAGCAGGCTACCACGGAAAATGTCTCTGATTCTAGAACTATGTTCACTGTTTGTAATTCATTCATCAGAAGTATTATTTGAATTTAGTTCTATAATTTCGGAAGAATCCTGTAAGAAAGGATATTTATTGACTTCAGGCAATTCAATCTCGCATCGGAGTAGAGAAGACTGAAAGTGGAATGAGGGTCTCTCAAGAAATTGATAAATTGCGACATATCTGTCACCGTCCACCCCGCCCATTGCATAGATCACAATCCTTGTTTCTTCCTTTTAGTGAAAAAATAATTTTTATCAATTAATGACACAATATCGAGAATTTATATGTCATGGGACAGTCATTTTTTCCAGTGATATCGATTGTTCGTTTCAGAAAATATTTAAAACGATAGCGGTTAATCGTTAAACCTATTTTTATGTTCTTACTGATACTTGACTTGAACCATATTTTCACTTGCTAGGCGATGTAAATGTAGTAGAACTAAAACTGATTTGTGCATTACATGCAGCTTAGAAACAAATTATTTGCGTTTTGCTATTATAATAATAACATCGATAAGCTTAGATTTTCGTAAAATTTAACTAATTATATGTATTTAATTGATTTTATTTTTTGATTGAAACAAATGATAAAAACAAATAAAGGAGGGGGAAAACTATTTATTTTTACTTCCTCTTACTCCTAGTAAGAGGAAGTTCACGGTCATGTCAAAACTTTGTATCCAAACAATTTTAAAGAAAATTTCTTGATTAAATTGTATTAATTAGAATAAGAGAAAGTCGTCTGAATATTTCACTTAAATATAATTTCTTGGTATTTTTTGTTTCTAATTTCAATTATAAAGATCTAAAATTAAGAGATTTTATTTCATTTCAGCAAAGCAGAAAGATAGGTCCTAGAACAAGGAAACAGTTCTATCTATCTACTGCTCCCACAATTTGTCCACTAAGAGGGCAGTTAAAATATTACAATAGGCCTACTAAACTCGGGATTAAACTGCTCATAATTTTAAATTAATGATATTCGTGTGTGTATCTGTACATTTCAGAGTGTCTTTTTACTTTTTACTATTATAGTTGTGTTCTTAAGTTATTTCACAACATAGGTAGTTGTTTTTTCAACCGCTAGGGAGAAGATACTTTCGAAAGTGAGAAACTTTACTATTCCCTTTGCAATTTCTCAACAGCAGTTAAGTTTTTGTAAAAGGTAATAATAGTGAATGTATTAATAAAATTATAGATCATTTTTATTAAAATGTTATAGATATAGAAATTAATAAAAAAAAACAAATTCAAAAAGCGAGAGGATATAAATTAAATTGAGGTTACGCATTAAGAATGGAATTTAAAAAGTTCCTTGACCTCATATACTGTTTACCTTCTTTTTTATTATCAATCTCAATAAGACTTAGTTATATATTACAAATTTTGTCTAATTATCTTTAATTTTTATTAATAAATAAAAATTAAATAAAGTTTTGTGGGAATAGGAGAACAATGACCATTTTAGAAGGTTATTTCTTATTAACAATTTATATAATATATTTATCATTAATTTCTCTTCCTATTGTTATATTGCTATTATAGCAAAGTTTCGAAATTGTGTTTTCATTAAAAATACATGTTTAATGCATTGAGAAGTGCGGCTTTACAGAAAATAGCGTTCTGAGTTCCATTTTTTACTTTCTCTTATTATTTGGAAATTTTCTCGAAAATCGTTCTAGCATTTTTCTTCAAAATATCTAAGAGCTGAAACAGCTTAGCACTCCTGAAACGTTTAATTTTTTGTTGGGATTGATAGCAGGGCTGATTTCCAGCACATGTTTGTTAAATTAATTAATTTGTTAAATTGAGGCTAAATTAATTTTATTATTTAGTAAAAACTCCAAGGCTGGGAGAAAATAAACAATAAATAGTTATTAATTGATTCGACCTGTTAATTGTAGAAAACTAGTTGGAAAAATGGCAGCATTTGTTACACAATTTTTCAAAAACAACTCAATTATAAAATAAGTTTACTTCCTAGCAGATATAAATTAAATGAAAGTTATTTTCCTTGGCTATTTCAAAACATTTAATAAATGGGAAAATTTATTTAAAGACAATACATTTTTTTGTTTTTGTTTGTTTGCATCTTTAACACATTTATTAGTAATTATTTGTGCAAATTAATGCAAAAGTTCTAGTTGAATCAACTATACAAAGTTATAATCAAATTAGCGATGAATATTTTTTAAATCAAAGTATTAATATTTATAAACTAATATATATCCTTTAATAATGTTATTACGTTTATTTCTTATATCAAGGCCTCTCAAGGACTGTCCTAACCCAGTTGTTGTGTTACATTAATTAATTAGTTCAGTCGGACGTAACTAAAATATTACGTATATCGCAATGTAATTTTAATCAAATAGTTGGTTATATAATATTAATACTCCTTGGGAAAATAATAAACTGCAATTATATTTATATTTTATAATTATAGCTATTTTTGTTATTCTACATTTTCTAGAAATAATTACATTTTATAGTAAATAAGAGGATTATTATGACTAACATATTTACTTGATAAATAAGGAAATAATTTATTACTTTTCATACGTCAATATTATTTATTTCGCGTCCGTTTCTCATTTATTTCATCTTATTTACTATTTTTTTTAAAAATATTATTATTGCAGCCAAACAATTAAAATTTATGTTTTTTCCAGTTGATTTTATCTGCATAATATTTATCTCTTTTCAGTTTTAAACATTGGTTTGACGACTCTATGCATGATGTTTTACTTTTCTACGATGTTCTCGAAAATGTGGCTTGCAACGATTTCTTTAAACTCTTTGTAACAACTATACCTATTAAGGAGCTACAACTTTGATTTTGGACATTTTTCTGGGAAAAATTCATTTAGGGGAGGAGTGAGGGGTTCTTTATCCTCTAAATTCCTATTCTAGTTTATTATACGATTCTTCACTTAAATAAATATTAACTAGAATGAAATATTTTGCCAAAATATTTTTTTCTTCAGTTTTCTACGATTTTCTACATAACACCAATGGATTTCATTAAATTTGTTAGACTAACTATAAAATACAGAGACCTATCACTTTTATTTGAAACTTGTACAGAGGAAGTTCATTTTAGGGAGTTTTGGGTGTGGGGAAAGGTTAAGCTTTCCTCGAAAAATTAGTTTTATTAAATTTGGATTCTCTCATTAATAAAACATTAACAACTAAATATAAAACAAGGGAATTATAAGTTTCAAGAAAATTTGTCAATAATTTCTTTGAAGAAAATTCTGTGAAAAATTTTAAGAGAAAGTTGTATTAGTGTTTCATACCAAATTTTTTGTTTTGGTTTTCGTGTTGAATTTTTTCAACACAGAAATAGAAAGCAAAAATCATAGAAGTCTGGAGGAAGCTTTTTAAAATTAATTAAATTTGTTTTTCCATTTAAGAATTAATCAAGTGTAAATAGTTTTATGAAATAATATTAAATAGAATAATATTAATAGTAAATAAATAGTTTCATATATTGATATTTATTATCCAGTGTCTGTTTACTAAACAGACTGCATCAATGCAATGATAATTGTTTATTTTTGTATAATATTAATTTATCTTTTATATATGAAATGAATAGGACATTATTAATAGTGATTGGTTATATTTATTTATTTATTATACCTAGTAATATAAATGGTAATATTTATAATTATGCATCTAAGTTTATAGTGTATTTATTTATTTAAATATATACATACCATAAATTATGGTCTATAAACGTCATACATTGATTTATTTCGGATTTAAAGAATGTAATCGCTATTGGAGTTAGTTTTATTGATATATTTTTAATTAACTATAGATATTATGTAACTAGATTTAAATATTAGTCGAAATGATTTACGGGCAATCTTTTGTATTGCGATTAAGGGGAAATGGGTTTTAAAATATTTGAGAATTTTTAAATATTACCTACAAGGTTTGGAAGTCTAAGCAGAAAGGTGAATTTATTAGTAAAAAGAAGGCTTTGTCTGAGCAGTTCAAGAGGAGTTCTGGCTCAAGAAGAGTGAGAGTTATGTGTTGCAAGAGTGCTGCCCCTATTGGCGGCTAGGTGAGATTAGAGCAGGTTATGAGATTTAGTTTTTGTATCATGTTCATTGCTTTATTGTTAAATTAAAGCGTTTAGACAAGTTCTTAGGTATTTTGATTATTTAAATTACTGCCCCTTTAATCCTTTTACAGCATGAGTCTAGACATTGTGACAAATTGGATATAAGATATACCACCGCAAGAGTTATTTGCAAGCATGATCGTGAACAAGAAACTTTAGAATATTTGAGAGAATATAAAGTACACTTCAACAGAAGAACCTATAATATAGATTTTTTTTTATCATTTAAGGCGAATCAACATCTATGGACATTGGCGCCCGGTGCTTTCTGTGTACTGCCAGTCTCCAAACAGTGTTCTCTCCATACAGTCTGCACTATCCATCACCGAACATAGATATAATAGATGGAAAGGAATGGAACGCTAATGTTGCAAATTGAAAGCCCAAAGAAGAAGCTTCCCTAAAAAAATATTTATATTTTGTGCTTTGAGCGGGAACGAAAGGTAGGTTCATATCTTAACGTTATGCTTTCCACCAAAGTGCCACTTCAGTAGTGTGTATGCTTTTTTACCAATTATACAATATTATTATACATTAAAACCATTGATTCAGAACAAAATTTAAAGAAAATCGGTTAACCGGAAATGGGACTTGAGAGAATAGGTAAATAGGAGTTTTTAGTGTTTTCTCGTAAACGGCTTTAACAATTTTCTTTAAACTAGATACACTCAACTGCAAAAGTAACAACGGATCACTTTTATTTCATACATTTTCCCCATACGAATTGATTTTAGAGGAGTTTTGGGGCCTCTCAGTTCCGTTTGAATTTAAACTGGTCTTGAGCAGAGGGCCCCCACATGTCCACTCAGATAATGTAGTCTAACCCCTACCACCTTTTTTATACAAATAAACGTTTGTTAACATTGCAATTATGAAGCCTTTTTTTAAAAAATTAATTTGTATTAATTAGATTATTTTGTCCTCTCTTCCAACGAAATGATTTGATTTTCTCTAACTTTTCTATTTCTTTATTTACCCAATTATGGAAGTGATTAACAATTTTTCCAGACAAGACTTGCCCAGTTTCAAATCCTTTTAATATTATACCTGGCTACCTCTATGTCAAAAACCTTAAAAAGACATTTTTCATCAAGTGTTTAGCACAACTGCATTTACATTATTTAATTGAAGATAGATGCATTTAAAAAAAAAAAAAAAGTGACTGTATTTCTGCCATTAACAATTCGCATTTATTTTTCGAGTCGGCGCGCTCAAAAACAGTTTCCAATAGAAACACTCATATTTATCTAAAAATTCATTTTGTTTAAAACTTCCTAATCTTTCTAGTCACTTTGGATTTGGCTTCATTAGCCTCGCCCTCTCTTCTGTTAGAGAAAATAAAATGAGTTCTCTGAATTGATAAAAAATATTAGCGTGAAACCCGACTTTCTCTTACTCCAATTAATACAAATTAATGAAAATAACTAGTCTAGCCACTACTAAATGGATGCCATTTATTTTGTTAGTTTTTTATTTATTTATATCATACCCTGCTTTTATTTATACAAACATCTTGATTCCAATGAAATATAAAAAAAAACATTAGTTCCTATGTGGTCAAAAAACGTGTGAATTTTTACGAACTAATTGACAGAGATCAACATTACTACCATAGAGATAGATCAGCGCTATTGCTCAACATTACTACCATAGAGATAGATCAGCGCTATTGCTCAACATTACTACCTTAGAGATAGATCAGCGCTATTGCCATCATGGAAACAGGAAATAATTCGTACAATATTCCTGTTTACACAATTTTACATTTTTCGTCCAGAGTTTTTTATTTTTGTTTTTTTATTTATTCTGTTTGTAGATTTTCAAGGGCCTAATAAATTAATAGTTAATGTATTATTTTGTAAAATTCATTATAGAGATTACATTTTTACTTCAAATTTGCTTTTTTTTTTTAAAAAAAAATGAAGGTCACTTCCTTTTAATTGAAATTGTCTATTAAAGTTTTACGATCTCAAACTAGCTCTGGTTTTTTCCAGCTAGTGGCCGTATAAATTTGTGCTATGTATAAACTAGTGCCGTTTAAATGTGTTCTGGAATTTGTGCTATGGTGATCTTCCTATGGAAACTGAAAAATCTTTCTCGTCTGTAAAGGATCAAATATATATATTTATGTTATTAAATATGTTATTAAAATTCCGAGTTCATTTCCTGTAAAGTACTTTTAGTATTTTGCGTGATTTTTCTCAAAATAACGGCAACAATGAATTCCTCTTTATATTTGATATTGTAACTTGTCAAACCAAGACCTGATAATTTTTATATGAAACTTTTTCCTCGAGAAAGTTGATTGATTGATTGAATTGAGGAGAACAGGGACATCATTAAATAATCCAAAGTGCCATTTTATTATACGGGCGTTACGTTTCGCCTAGCTGAATAATATTGAAGGCGTAAATATTTAGTAAAAAATTCAAAGTTTCCTGAAAATTTCTGATGTAGAACTTTCGAGTAATGCAGTAAGAGAAAATGTTATGAGTAATTAATTAGTTTCATAATAAAACTCTTTTAATGCAACAAAAAACAAAGGAAAATATTTTATATAATAAAAACGTTTTCTCAAGATCTGATAAAAATAAATAAGCAAAGGAAGCGATAAATAGAAACTTTACGAGGTTATTTAGATAGTCGTATTTATTATTCGGTCAAGGTCGTCCTTTAATAACATAACTAAATCCTATAAAATTCCAAAATAATAAATAAAGACTGCTTTTAAACATTTTAACGGCCTAAAAAAAAAAACAAAAAAAAAAGCAGGTGGCAATTCCTTAATTATACAATAAAACAAGAAAAAAATTATACACACAAAGATAATTTTATCTGTAAAGAAATTGCTGTCCAGTTCGACCCAGACCTTATGCTATCTTCAAAGTCATTCTTCTCCTTCCTGCCTGTAGGAAATGGATTGGCTATGTTTTTAAGATAACTTTCAAGTTTATGATTTTTTTTAGAATAGAGGGGGTATTTTTATGCCAAAAATAATTATAGCTTAGGAAATAAAAGCTTCCTCCCGTTTATATACTTTCAAACAACACTGCCTTCCCAGCAGTGTTCCGTCTGATGATGGTCATATCGTAAATTGTAAAAACTGCATCAATGGTTTGCTATTAATCGCCGTATCGCCCATATTTCACTAGACTTTTTCAGCATAGTGTCATCTCTATAGTTGAAACAATACATCAATATGTTGTACACCATCGAAATTGCAGACTCCAGAACAAGAAAGAAAATGTTTTCCGCAAATAGTCTGCGAACAAAATATTGCAGGAAGTTCAAAGTTGATATTCCGTCTAGATAACAGCATCGCATCCGACATTATGGTTTTGATCAAAACCTATCAACCGGAAGTGTGACTTTACTTGAATTCGATTTTCTTTAAACTCCATCTACTATCTACTTTTATAAATGCCTATCACTTTTATTTGCGCATTTTTCCAGGAAAATTGATTTCGGGGGGTTCTGGAAGAGGGAAGCAACGTTAACCTTTCCTCTAAAGTGCTATTTCCATGCAATTTATGTTCCGATGCATACACAGTATCAATTTCACTTAAATGTCTACCTGGAATTGCAAGATTGATGTCTAATTTTACTGAAAGGTTTGCAGAGATTTCCTTCCTATATATATATATATATATATGTGAAGTATGGAAAAATATATATTTAACAGGAATTCCAAAATTCAAGTCAATTTGTCAATTTGAATTTTAATAATTAGGAGTAGGGTTGTGGTTAGGTTTTGTGGGATATATGATACGGAATTGAACAATACTGACGATTCAAAGATACTGTCAGAGCTCTACATTCTTTCTTCACAAAGAAAGGGTAGCATAAGGGTAATAGAACGGAGCGCCTGACTAAGATGGTAAATTGTTGTTTTCTTGGAGGTTGAAGGTACTATGATACTATATGTCTCAGTACAAAACTCCGTCGCTTTCATGATGGTCAAGCCTAATCCTGAATTCCCCTTCTTTGCTTGTGCTAGGGGTAAGTAGGCGGGTCTTGACTTCCCTGGGGTGCAATGTTGAGGCATTTGTGGTAGGAGGTACTGCTGCGCTTTACGTGACGTATACGTGAGTTCAACACATAGGTCTGCATTGTTGTAGTCCATTAAAAAGAGAGAGTCCTATAAGTGTTTTCACATCACATTTTATTTCATTTATACAAAAGTGTTATCCCGTAGAAAAAAAAATTAACAAAATCGTGTGAATTCATTTTTAGAATAGTAATTTGTTTTTGCAATTTTACGGTCACGAAATCATATAAATTATGCAAGAAATTGAATCAAATCTTAAGTAATATACAAGCAAAACCCGAGGTCACGATTAGTTCAAAAATAGAAAAATGATGAATGAGACAAAAAGAAAAAAAGAAAGAAAAAGATGTTGATGAATATAACTTGACGTTTTGTAAAATTTGTTTAAAATTTACCACCCCGACTACACTATATATAGTTACTGCTGTCTGAAGAAGTATTGCGAATCTTCAAAATCAAGTTTTGAAACGGTTTTGCTCCTAAAAGTCCTTGTATGAGCAAACATAATTCAAAACGAAAAACAATCAAGAAACCCGATATGAATGTTCCAATCGCCATATGGATGAATCCATCAAACCGCCAGTGCGAGTTTATTGAATTTTATTTTCCAGTTTTTCGTGTTTTTATGAGAAAACGGAAGCGGCGATTTTCTTTAAAGCTTTGGTCACAAAAATGCCGGACCACTTTTATTAGAAATATTGTTTGGGTTAAGTTGATTTTAATGGGCTTTAGTTTTTAGTGTACTAGCACTATAAAGTTTAGTTAGGGATTTGTAGGAGCGCTGTCATATAGTCTGAAAACATTCTGGTTTAAAGTTTTTGTGATTTGATGGTTGCCATTATCCTCTGGGCTACAATATAATCACATTAAAATTCTACCTGCTATGTACTGAGTACTGATATCCCCCCACCAACCCTCCCAACCCCACCCCAATTTAAATTCCGTTTGAAGAAAATATTCAGTTTTACGCCAGATTTATTTATTTTTAATTCAATTTTATTATAAACCTTCGTCACTGTTCCTTGAAGCGTATTATATCTTCAATTTTTTTTTTCTTTACATAAATCATTTGTCTCAAACCTTGAGCATAATTTAATGCCTACATGCAGGAACAAACAATACTTCCTCTTACTAGGAGTAAGAGTAAGTAATAAAGGAATTAAATAAATTTAGGCATCCATTAAATACATTTTTTATAACGTCCCTTTTATCATTTTACATGTCTGTATCGCTCTGAATGTGGTAGAACTTATTAAGGAAGGACTTATAATTTTTGGCAATAAATATAACCTCGAGTAATGCAAATTTTTGGCAAAGTCATAACTGTCATGTTTAAATTTAGTTTTACTTGCTGAATTAAATTGCATTTAGTGTCGAAGCTTGCTGAAACAGCGCTGGGTCGAAAAACTGGAAAGCTTTAATTACTTATTTAATTAGGAGTAGATCACAAGTCCTATTTGCTTTCTCTGAAATTTGGCAACTTATTTAATAGTATTTAATATATATAATGATGGAACCGTTAAAATATTGCATTATTTGTAGTTCAGGTTTAACGCCACCTATTTCCCTGGAGTGTCCCTAAAAGTTATTCATCAAGGAAAAGCATGAGAGGAAGTGTAACTATTCGTGTCAGATTTTCGAACTTTCGTTTTCTCCCAAATATATATATTTGAAGTTCCCTATCTTCGAAAAAAGAGTTTTTTAGAAACTGCTTGTATTGTTTTATCTGTATGTGTGTATTCTGTGGACCAGCACAACTTAAAAACAAAAAGTCGCCGAAAACAAAGACTCGAAATTCAGTTTCCGTATACCGAAGTAATACTGAGGAGAAATGATCGACTAAAATCACTCAATTGGAAGAACTACTTTACTGAACATATTTTTCAGTATTTCGCGATTTTATTTATTTTTGTTATAAGAAAGAAGCAGTCCCAGCCATTTTCTTTAAATTGTATTCACATAATAGAAATCACTTTTATTTGAACTATATGCTTTTGAAAAGTTAATTCTGGGATGGTTTTCCGGGGATGGGATAAGGGCTTAGTGGTTAGATTCCCTCTAAACTCTTGTTCAATATATTATTGTACGCATCTACCTGCTGTGTAAAGTAAATCAGAATTAAATGTGTTGCCAAAATTGCGAGTTCGAAGGAAATCGGTTGATTGTAAATGCACCATTACCGAAAGGTTTTTAAATTTCCAAGATTTTCAAGGCAGCAACTTTATTTATTTTTTAAACTTGGGATACTAACTACACATTTATAGATCTATCAATATTGTATGTGAAAACAGAAAACTGTATTTAGGAATTTCCAGCCGTATATCGCTTCCTTCTAAACTATAGTTTAAATTACATTGTAGTTTCCCTTATCCGGCCACAATTGTCAATTAGAATACTAATTCTAACTGTGAACATTGCAATAAAAGAAAATTGCAATTTTGACAATACTGTTAGTTAGTGACCTAATGTGATACCTACAGCTATCAAAGATGCACGAATGAATCAAAAGAAGTGTTAAGAGAAAGAATAACTGTATAAATGGGTAAAATTTATGGGCCAATAAATAGCGAATCTAGAATATTTAACATGCAGTTAACTTTGTAGAAATAGGAAATGCAAATTCGTTCTTTATATCTTGACGGCATCTCTGCATTCCATTTGAATCAAACCATCTGCTTATAATACATTACCTTAGTGTATACACATATATATAGTATAAATAGCCTTCAGTAAATAATATTATTGACATTTACTATCATTATCACTATTATTATTCAATTAAACAATTTAAGTGAAATCTCTGACGGAAGTTAGCGGATATGTGTTTTATTTTAGATAATTATATGTAAAAATAAAATTATGAAAATTATTTTCTCTTAAAAATGTAATGAATTAATAGAAAATATAATGAATTATTGTGAAAAATAAAAATTTTCTATAAAAACGTTTTCTTTCATAAATTACACAGTGATGGTGCGATGTTAAAAAGTGAACATTTCCTCAAAAGAAACAATCGATATTTATTAATCGATATTCTTGGAACGTAATATTTATGTTTACAAGTTTTTTTTTATGTAAACATCTATTGTTTTTATTTAAATGATTTTTATTTTGTTATGTTAGCTTTCTCTCTTTGTCTAATGGTATAAACATAAAATTTGAAATGATTACATGGACTAACTGGAAATTACATTGTTATTTGCAGTTTCTTACTGGATAGTTTATCCAACGTTTATTTTACGTAATTTTCAATTATTCAATTAAGGAAAAGCTGGTGTGAAAAATGTAATACTGTAGTTCTCACAGTACCTTACATTGTCACTCCAGAAGAGGATATCTCTCTCTAGTGCTATCAAGCTAGATTGTGAGAGGTTAATATACGTTATGATGCTGAAAGGAAATCAGCTAACTTTTCTGTGGGTTCTGTTCACTGTGGATCTACAAAAAATAAGCAAGTTGATCGCTTAGGCGCAGGCAGGGATCCGAAAAAAGTATAACAAGAGTTTGGCAGTAGAATACGGAAATGCCAAAAATATAAGGAAAAATCTATGGAAAGAAATGACAACCACTTAAAAGATAGAGTTGAATTAATTTGTCTAGCTCGATTGAGGTCGCGAAATTTCGTAAGTGACCCTAAAACCGTCTACCCAACATTTAACCGTGCTACGATACTGTTGAAATGATAAAGACAGCACTTGACCCTTCTGCAGACCTTAAGGAAATCAATGGAATGGTGGAAGTCAGTGTGAAAGAATATATCCTTCCACTGAAACGATATTGAGCATGCAAGTTAACTAGAATAACAAATTCGAATAGAATTGTGTCCAATTTTCGAATCTGAGTTTCCACCGGAAATAGATGGTTTATAGACCCCCTGAGTACGAAAAAATATTTTTAGCGAATAAGTGTGTGTGTGAACCAAATATCTTAAAAACGAAAAATCGCAGGAAGCTCAGACTTGGTATTCGTTTATTAGGTACTACACCGCATCTGAAACGAAGGTTTCGGCCAAAATCCATCAACCATAAGTGCTACTTTACTGAATGTTTTTTTCATTTTTTTCAATTTTCTCGAAAAAGGCTCCAAACATTTTCTTTTAAACTTAGTCTACTTACTTTTATTTGAAACATTTTCTTGGGAAAATTGATTTTGGAGGAGTGTGGGGGGGGGCATTAGTGTTGTGGTTTCATCTTAAATACCACTTCACTACAATATATGGTTACATCTACATATTATTAAGTTACATTAGAAGCATGGATTCTTAATTCCAAATTTGTAGAAAATGGATTACCGCAAATGTGATCTTATTGAAGGCTTTTTTCATTTTCTTGAAAACGGCTCAACGATTTTCATTAACTTGGACTGGTTACGCTCAGAGAAAGAAACCTATCACTTCAATTTGAAATCCCCCCCCCCCCCCCCCGCAAAAAAGAGAGAAGATTTTAGAGGTTTGGGTGACCTGTCAGTTTGGTTTAAATTTAAACTGCACACAGTTCGTTGGTTTTGACAGAGGGATGGTCCTCACAAGTCCAGGTAAAGCTATAATCTCTACCAACAGATTGTTTTAATATAAAAAATACAAACTAAATTATAACAGAAGTGACAGAAGAATAACAATTTCTTTTACATATCCTTGGAGACCGGACAACTATCTTTTTATTATTTTTTTATTTCCTAGTTCCGTCTTCTATCTATTCCTATTACCGCCCACAATATTTTCTAATGTCCAAGATGGAAAGTGTAATATTACACGCAAGGTCTTTATATATTTGTATAACAAAATAGAGAGAATGTGTATAACTTCCTTCCTAGTGGTAGGTATTTCTAACTTAAATCGGCATTCTGATAACATTGCTAGATATTAGTAATAAACAGCGTTTTAATTAATGACATCCATAATTCCATTGAAGGCCTAAGTATATTGCTTTCAGGATAGTGCTTTAAAGCTTCAAACTTGTCAATTCCCTGGGTGGTAGTGAACTAATCACTTCTCCGGATGTTATTGGCGCCTCTGCTTATAACACTCGCACGACTTTGTTTAAAACATTAAATTTTGTTGAATTACACAATGTCATCTCACTTCATATGAAACATTATACTGAGATTACAAACGGAACTATCACTTCTCAACTTTCCATAACCACGCAAAAATCAATTTTTTCCAGAGTATTGTTTCATATGAAAGTGAGTATTTCTTTGGATTATGTATTAAGTATCGATTATTTAAGAAAATAGAACCAACGGCATATGCGGTTAACCGATTTTCTTCCAGACAGTGAGCACAGTGGGCGGTGATTTAATTTAAACAGATTTAATTCTCCTCTGAATTTATATATAAGTCGTTGTAGCGTACGGTACTCTAAAATAGCATATAACGATTTTTCTAAGCCAGCTTTCCTCCTGAATCCTTGAAAACCCAATTTTCTTAAAAAAATGTTTCAGTTAATAGAAACAGATGTATTTGTTGTATAATTAATTAGTCGGCGAAGTTTAAAACAAATAGTTGGAGCCGTTTTGGAGAAAATCTTGAGTTAAAAAAAACTTTCCAGTAAAGTCCTACTTCCACTTGAAAGATTTATCCGAAACTTTCATATCTTACCTACACGGAAAAAAGCAACAGCAGCCATTCACAAAAAAAAAAAAAAATTCAAAATATAGTGATGGCATTACCTCAGAGGTAGCACAGTGGATTTGTAATGTGGAGAACTCGGCTTCAAATCCAGCAGTGCTGTCTTAAATTTTCTTATCCTAGTACCCTGTACAGTTATCTTAACCCGGGAACACCCAGGCATACATCCACAGCAATAAGATTTCGGTCAAAATCTATCATCCGAAAACTGTGTGTCTTTCGAAACTATGATATCTGTTATTGTGAGATGTGTTAGTTTTTCCCAATATTTTCCATTGTTGGAATTAAACAAATTCTGTTTAAATTGTACTTCCTCTACCAGTAATGAGGAAGTCAAAAAATCAATATCGAATTTAATAAAAAAAATGATAAATGAAATAAAAATAAAAAACCTCACTAGGGGTCATTGCCTTCAATAATGATTATTTTTTTATACGTATTTTTTATCCTTTTTGTTTTTTATATCACTACGAATTTTATCCCCATTCACAGTGGATTACCTTCTGCCGGTTTTTTTTTTTAACAACTGACCTCAATAAGAGCAGCAGGATTATAGGAAAAAAAAATACAGTCACTTAGGAACTAAAATTTGTTACCATTTTTAGACAGTTCGAAAATATGTAAACAATTTTATATTTAGTAAGTTTGTTTTTAAAAATATACAACATGATGCCACCTATTTTGAAAATAATTTGACCGATTTTACTGTTAATTACTAGTCTGAAATTCTTAAAGCTAGCATTAATGCCTTCAAGGCTTTTTGCTGGAGGTTGTCCAATGAAAGTCACTTTATTCCGAATGTTCTAGAATGCTGAACAGGATTTTTCTTAAAAATTATTATTCCAATGTTCTTAAATCTTTATTTTCCCTTTTGTTTGTTTGAGTCATTGATATCCGGAGCCTTTTCAGTGTTGGCTTCCGGGCGTGTTCAGTTGTTTTAGGCAATACCAGCCATTCTTCAGGGATTAGGCGTCCCTGCTTCTAGCCGTTGGGAATACAATATGACGGGATAATACTTATACTGATACCTCCAACACTATAGGGGTATAGATATGCACGATCGTGTATATATACATTTAGGGTCTGCAGTGACGGTTGACGTGTGCAGCTATTTGGGTTTAGCATATCCAAACAAATTCTTACTAATCATGTCACACATATTTAAATCAACATATTAAACAACATGACATTGACCACTAACATGCTATCATGCAATCTCTGTCATCACAGGGAGCTACAAAAGATCTACATACCTATCACATAACTAGGAACTGAAATACTCTTACAAACGATTTCATTTAAACTTGAACCATTTTAGCCAATATTGATAATAGCTCTTGCCTTATGCATGTAATTCGGATTTGAATCTACACACGGCTCTGAACAATTTTTCGCCTGTTAGTTCGTGATGCTCAGTTACACAGATATTAACTGCAGATATTTATATATTACAAATAACTGATCAAGTTTCATATTTGCAATAATATACTTTTAATTTTTTGGCCCAAATTTTTAATCAAAATCTCAAAGGATATTTTTGCAGAATATTAAATTTCACCAACTTCGTAAATTTCACTTATATGGTAAAGTTCCCAATAACAAACACGACTATCTAACCACAAAAGCATCATTCTCAAAATTCCTTACAATCGCTAATCTTTTACTTTTAGAGAATTTACAATTACGAAAACCTAATCCGGAAGTAATGGTTTTCATGACTCTACTTGACAACAAGTCTTCAAATTTGGAATTTGTACTGTACGTTTAGATTCCCTTAAGATAAACATAGTTGTTGCTGAATGTATATGTTGATTCTCGCCATTGAATATGACTGCACGCAATTTGTTTCAGAAGGCAGCGTTGATTATAAGAGATAGTAAAAATTATCCTACTTGTTACGATCACTTCCTGGAATTGATGGCTATTGATAAGCAAACATCGTTATTAAACAATAATTTATCTTTTAGATTATCATTGCTGGCAATATCATTTATATACAAACGGATCGGATATTATCGTTATCATTAATTATAAAGCTGCTTTTAAATCACCTATTTTCAAACACAAAGAAAACCATAATTTCGTGGATAACTCATTTTTTGTTTTGTTTTTTTAACTAAATTTTATTTCTGCCCGGTGTTTCATATATAAAGGAAAAGCATAGATAGATTATAGTAATTGATAGTTCACTTTAGTTTGTTGAACTTTACTAGTGGTTGTTTACAAATACATCTCTGTCAGAACACTCTCTCTCTCGCAATAGGTCAGGGTCCGGCTACGTTAACAAACATTTAGGTGTTTTTGCTTGTTTTTTTTTTTTCTTGAGGATAAAGTTTGTAACTTTAATTCATTGTAATATTAAGACAAAATTGATGAATTTTATCTACAACTAGTCATAAATCATTTACATAATTATGTAATACGTACAAAAATGAATAACTTTGATAAGATGTTTGTATTTATTATTATTTCATATTAATTACATAAATTTAATGAATATATTTTTCTAAAAAAGAAATGTTAAATATTTATTTATTAATAACAGCTGGAATACGAAGCATTTATTCATTTAATTTCCCATTTACTCAAAGATTTCGGTCCAACTCTATCAACCGAAAATGTAAATTTACACATTTTTTCCCAGTTTTTTCGATGCCCTCGAAAATTGGCTCCAAAGAATTTCTCCAAACCTCGCACATATATTGTCTACACATCTTTAACCCTATCTTTTTTTTCCAACCAGTTTTCTGGAGAAATTTTATGTAAGGCTACTAAGGGTGAAGCCCGTGCTTTTTTCTGAAGTGCTATTCGAAAATTCCGAAGCTCTATTTACACTACAGAACCAGACCCATTTAAATTGTCCAAAAAAATACTGGACTTTGAAGAAAATCAATGACCTAGAGCAAAGGTCCCCCAACTTTTTTGTCTCGTAACCACTTTTTCTGTTGTGGGTAGACCCCTTGCTTTTTTGCAAATTCATTAACTTTAAATAGGTTTTAGACAGCTATTGTGCTATTCAAATTAAAAGATTTAAATTTTTATTGTAGTCAATACGATAAAATAAAAAAATATTGCAATTGACTACTTTAGTAAAAGCGATTTCTGTTTAGGTAACCCGACATTTTTCCTCACTAGATAAGTAAAGTAAGGAATCATGTAGGTAAAGATATTTTATAAATTATAAATGTTATACTAAGGGGAATAAAATTATTAAAAGCCTTGTAGGGTACTACCTATGAATGGGTAAGAATCCTGTAGGTACGACACGACCATAAAGCAAATAGCCTATTATATACACAATTTTATGAGATATACTAATCAATTACTATGTTATTAATTTTAGATTTAAATAATATGTAATTGGCTGAAGTAAATGGAATAAAATAGTGCACTATAAAATCCCCACTTAATGATATTAATGTTGCATAGATAAGTTTGTATACAAAACTGCTATGTACTGTCTGGTCCTGTATACAAAACTGCTATGTACTGTCTGGTCCTGTATACAAAACTGCTATGTACTGTTGGTCCTGTATACAAAAACTGATATGTAAACTGTCTGGTCATGTATCCAAAACTGCTGTGTACTGTCTGGTCCTGTATACAAAACTGCTGTGTACTGCCTGGTCCTGTATACAAAACTGCTGTGTACTGTCTGGTCCTGTATACAAAACTGCTATGTACTGTCTGGTCCTGTATACAAAACTGCTGTGTACTGTCTGATCCTGTATACCAAACTGCTGTGTACTGTCTGGTCCTGTATACAAAATTGCTGTGTACTGTCTGGTCCTGTATACAAAACTGCTGTGTACTGTCTGGTCCTGTATACAAAACTGCTGTGTACTGTTTGGTCCTGTATACAAAACTGCTGTGTACTGTCTGGTCCTGTATACAAAACTGCTGTGTACTGTCTGG